>PVLC010008289.1:0-59063 GCA_004027655.1 Graphiurus murinus | reverse complement strand
TTTGCGGTACTGGGGATTGAACTCAGGGGCATTCTACCTCCGAGCTATACCCCCAGCCCTATTTTTTATTCTTTATTTTGAAACCGAGTCTCACTAAGTTGCGGAGTGCCTCACTAGGTAGCTGAGGCTGGCCTCGAACCCAGATCCTCCGGTCTCAGCCTCCCGAATGCTGGGATTACAAGCGTGCGCCACCACGCCCAGCTTATTCTTTTATTTTGAAACAGAGTCTCACTAAGTTGTAGAGGGCCTCACTAAGTAGCTGAGGCTGGCCTCGAAACCAGATCCTTTGGTCTCAGGTACTGGGATTATAGGTGGATGCCACCATGCCCATTTTTTTTTTTTTTTTTAAACAGGGTAGCCGGGCATGGTAGTGCATGCTTGTAATCCCAGTACTTGAGAGGCTGAGATAGGAGGATCTGGGTTTGCAGCCAGCCTCAGCTCCTTAGTGAGGTCCTCTGCAACTTAGTGAGACCCTGTTTCAAAATAAAGAATAAAAAAAACTAGGACTAGAAGTGTAGCTCGGAGGTAGAATGCCTCTGGGTTCAATCTCCAGTACAAAAAAAAAAAAGAAAGAAAAGTGTAGCTCGGAGGTAGAATGCCTCTGGGTTCAATCTCCAGTACAAAAAAAAAAAAAAAAGAAAAGAAAAGAAAGAGAAAAAAAGAAAGAAAGAAAAAGAAACAGGGCCTCACTAATAACTAAATTACCGCGTGCTCTGGCCTCTAACCTGTGATCCTCTTGTCGCAGCCTCCCAAGTACTCGGATTTCAACTATGCACCACCATGCCCCACTGCCCTTTTTATTTTAAAACAGGGTCTTGCTAAGTTGCTGAGGCTGGCTTCGAAACTGCAATCCTCCTGTCTTGGCCTCCCACGTTCTGGGATTACAGGCATGCACCACCACGCTCAGCTTGGGATCCTGATTTTTGAGGGCATCGGTGCAGATGTCCCCTGCCCAGTCTTGGTCCAGTTGCTTCTGAATGAGAGCCCGACCTTGGCATGGTCCAGCTCCAGAAGTTGAGAATTAACCCTACTCTGGAGCTGCACTGTCCTGGTCGCTCACCGTGGCTTGGTGGTTTGGTCCTCCACAGTCTGAGCTCTTTGGCTGCAAGACACTATGCGGTCACGAAGGCTCTCTGACTCTCACCCCCAGTCTTTCACGTCCTCATCCACTGCCTCTGCAGCCCTCGCACAGCCCTGGGGTTCCACAGTCCTTTCAAGTGCCTGGGATGGCGCCCCCTGCTGGCACACCATCACCTCTCTCCACTAAGCTGGCTTTCCCAGACTCTGGCTGCGCAGGGAGCTGCCATTTCTTCCTCCCACGCCAACCACCAACCACGGGACTGTCCTGCAGGTCCGAGGTACTTCAGCCCCCAATCTCAGGTCCACTTCCTCAGACAAGCCCTGGGGGCAACGCTCTCAATCCCCAAATGCGGGCTTCCCTAGGGAGCAGGACTGAGGCAGAGGTCTCCCCAGAGGAGAACTTAGCTGTGATCAACACTTCTGGCAGCTGGGGCAACAAGGGATTTGGTTCCCAGGGGGTGTCTGGTGGCACCCCATTCTCTGTAGCGGTCAAGGAGGAAGTCTTTCTTTTTTTTTTTATGGTGCTGGGGATTGAACTCAGGGGCATTCTACCTCCGAGCTATACCCCCAGCTCTATTTTTTATTCTTTATTTTGAAACTGGGTCTCACTAAGTTGTGGAGTGCCTCACTAGGTAGCTGAGGCTGGCCATGAACCTGGATCCTCCAGTCTCAGCCTCCCAAATGCTGGGATTACAAGCGTCCGCCACCACGCCCAGCTGGAAGTCTTTCTTCTTAAAGAAAGACTTCCTCCTTTAGCCACTCATTGGTCCATCTGGTATGCCTGGGCGCCGTGGGAGTCCTCTGGAGTCCCTCCTGCCATTCGTAGCATGTACTCTAGCTGCAAGAGATTCGGCACAACCAGCCTCACACCTCGAGTCTGTGTGCGGGCGTGGAGGAAGCCAGACCCCAGCTGCCAGATCATCTGCCAGAGGCCCCTCCCGAGGGACCCTCGAGGTCAGTGGGGCTTGACTGCAGGCTAGTGGGGGTGGCGAGTGGGAGGTTCAGGCAGGAGAACTCAGTTTCTATGTTATTAAAAAGGAAGCTGAAGCCAGGCATGGTAGCGCTTGCTTGTAATCCCAGTACTAGGGAGGCTGAGACCGGAGGATCCAGGTTCCCAGCAAACCTCAGCTACTCAGTGAGGCCCTCTGAAACTTAGTGAGACCCTGTTTCAAAATAAAGAATAAAAAATAGGGCTAGGGGTGTAGCTCGGAGGTAGAATGCCCCTGGGTTCTATCCCCAGTACCAAAATAAAAAAAAAAAAACCCAAATAAACAAACAAAAAGGAAGCTGCCATAATGCCTTTAAGCTACCGCAGGCCTGGTTGGCGAGTCTGAGGCTGGTACACAGCGATCCTAAGAAGGGCGGTGCTGGGCCGCTCCCAGTGGAAGCCCAGGATCCTCAAAACTTTGCAACGACTCAGAGGTGCATTCCTCCATTCCTACCTGTCTCCCTGTGCCACCCCCTCCAGCAGAAATCTCCAAGTTCAAGTCCATGCCCTGGCTGACCTTGCGTTACCTGTGCTCATTTATTTTTGGAAAGGGCACATAGTGCCTAGTTAAGCAGACTTTGGACATTGGACTTTTCTGGGGGACGCTTGCTTGGGACTTTAACATAAGATGAGTCTTGCCCTCTGCTTGGGAACCAGCCCTGACTGCACATCTGATGTAGGCTGTGGCCTCTCTGTCCAGCAAAGCACCCTAAATAAAGAACTCTGCCTGTGTCACCAGGACTTTAAGGCCCTCCATCAGCTCCCCAGGCCAAGCCCGAGGTTTAATTCAAGAAAAGTAGAGATACAGGTTTAAGGGGAAACACAGACCATCTCGAGAGCCTGTGAGTGGCCCCAATCTTTGCAATCCTTTTTTATAGAATACCTAGAGAGGTGATGGCTAGGGGCACAGGCGGGAAATGGGGTAACAGGCTCTTCTCTTTGAAGCTTCAGGTTGACAAAATGTGACAATTCCTTGGGGTAAGGAATCTGGCAGCACTCCCTCTCCAAATATCGTGGCCTTTCATACAACAACCATGATGATGTTAACAATATTCCCAGATGAATACAGATGCAAGAATCCTCAGGAAAATACTTTAAAAAAAATACCTAGAAGCAGAGTGTCGAAGGGTAGTTTCTATGGGAAATAGGGAAATGTTGGTCTAAATTTCAGCTGGATAGAATGAATAAATGATGGAGATCTATTGTATAGCATGTTGACTCTAGTTAGTAGTAATATATTGTATACTAGCAAATTGCTAAGAGAGTAGGGTTTTGTGTGTGTGAGCGTATGTGTGGGATGCTGGAGATTGAACCCGGGGCATTCTATCCTTGAGCTACACCCCCAGCCCTTATTTTTATTTTTGAATCAGTCATGCTAAGTTGTTGATCATCTTTCTAAGTTGCTCAAACCTGTGATCTTCCTGTCTCAATCTCCAAAGTACTGGAATTACAGGCATGCGCCACTTGCGCACAGGAAGATATAAAATTTTTATTTGTCAACTCTGTCTTAGTAAAGCTGGGAAAAAAGAAATAGAAATAAATTAGAATAATAGTTTTGTGTGCTGATAAAAAACTACATGGTTTTCCTTTACTTTGACAAAGTAGTATAATTTTTACCTTATTTATCTGTATGAAATTCCAACAGTTATTTTGAACATTTATTTATATGACATTTGTATTTTTATGTCTTTATTTATTTATTTTTTTGTGGTACTGGAGATGGAACTCAGGGGCATTCTACCTCTGAGCTACACCTGGAGCCCTATTTTATTCTTTATTTTGAAACAGGGTCTCACTAAGTTGCGGAGGGTCTCATAAAGTAGCTGAGGCTGGCCAAGAACCTGTGATCCTCCGGTCTCAGCCTCCTAAGTACTGGGATTGCAAGTGTGCACCACCATGCCAGGCCTCTTTTTATGTCTTTAATACAGTGTTTCTACCTCTCATTTGTAACTGCATGCATTATTCTTTTTTTTTTTTTTTTTTTTTTTTGCAGTACTGGGGATTGAACTCAGGGGCGTTCTACCTCTGAGCTATATCCCCAGCCCTATTTTTTATTCTTTATTTTGAAACCGGGTCTCACTAAGTTGCGGAGAGCCTCACTAGGTAGCTGAGGCTAGCTGCAAACCCGGATCCTCCAGTCTCAGCCTCCCAAATGCTGGGATTACAAGCGTGCGCCACCACGCCCGGCTGCATTATTCTTGAAACTAGGTAAAACACTGAATCATTGTGTAATAGCCTTTTCATGACTGCCTATACAAATGTATATTAAGCTAAAATAAAGCTGACAGTGTTCCTAGGTCTAAAAAAAAGAATAATACAATTTTTATAAATTTTTTGTAATAATACAATTTTATTAAACCATAATAAATGTTTCATAAAAATAAAATTTGCTGGGTGTAAACTGATCAGAGTAGAGAGAGTGTGGCAGAAGCATAGTTAGGGGCACCCTCAGGACAGCTGTAAAGCCCTCTTGCTTTTTTTTTTTTTGGCTGTACTGGGGATTGAACCCAGGGGCATTCTACCTCTGAGCTACATCCCCAGTCCTTTTTTTTTTTTTTTTATTCTTTATTTTGAAACAGGGTCTCACTAAGTTGCAGAGGGCCTTACTAAGTAGCTGAGGCTGACCACAAACCCAGATCCTCCTGTCTCAGCCTCCCAAGTACTGGGAGTATAAGCGTGCACCACTATGCCTTGCTTATCTGACTCTTCTTTTAAAGAATAATTTGTGATGGGGTGGGCTTAGGAAGATATGCAGGAAAGATATCAGCCTGGTAAACTCAGTTCTCTCTCTCTCTCTCTCTCTCTTTTTTTTTTTTTGGTGGCACTGGGGATTAAACCCAGGAACATTCTACCTTTGAGCTATACCCCTAGTCTGATTTTATTTATTTGGAAACAGGGTCTCACTAAGTTGCAGAGGGCCTCACTAAGTAGCTGAGGCTGACCTCAAACCCAGATCCTCCTGTCTCAGCCTCCCAAGTACTGGGATTACAGACGTGTGCCACCAAGCCCGGCTCAGTTCTTTGTATCACAGGTGTTTATGGCGGGGTGGTGCTCTCCAGAACCTTCAGGTTGACATGGTCTCCTCTCTAATTAATGTTTGGAATCTGCCTATATTATAGGTTTCTTAAAATATGACTTCCTTTGTTTTATCTATCTGAAAATACAGTATGTAGGCTAACAGCATGTATAAGCTTTAATCAAAATAAGGCAACTTTCATAAAGAGTGAACTTGAAGTAACCCTAGGATCTGTAGATTTCTCAGAAATTTGGTAGTGACAAGCCTGGGGAAAAACAGATCTGAGAAGTAAGTGTGACCATGAGGCTTTTAGACTTTTATCTCCAGTCTCTTCTCCCTTCCCTTTTGTCTGCTTTCTACCCATCTTTATTTCCTCTCTCCTACCTCAAGATAGGAGCCCTTATTCTGTCTCCCAGCTGGGGAAGCAAATGCAGCAGCCCTGGGAGAGGCTACCCACGTGTGGGGAAACCCTTTTCTGCTGCTGGGCTTCCTGAACCCCGTCTACCTGCCTTCTAGCGAGGACAGAAATTCGCTGCCCTGCTAGGGCTGCTGGGCTTAGCGAATAAAAATGCAGGATGCTCAATTATGTGTGAATTTCATTTTTTTTTTTTTTTTTTTTTGCGGTACTGGGGATTGAACCCAGGGGCATTCTACCTCCGACCTATACCCCTAGCCCTATTTTTTTAGTCTTTATTTTGAAACAGGGTCTCACTAAGTTGCGGAGGGCCTCACTAGGTAGCTGAGGCTGGCCGAGAACCCGGATCCTCCGGTCTCAGCCTCCCGAATGCTGGGATTACAAGCGTGTGCCACCACACCCAGCTCAGTTATGTGTGAATTTCAAATAAGAGCATGAAAAATATATCAGCATAAGAATGTCCCAAATATTGTTTGGGACGCATTTATACTAAACAACACCACGAAAAAAGTTTATCTGAAATTCAAATTGAAGTGGGTGTTCTGCGTGAGGTGTGGCTCCAGTGGTGCGCTCCTGCTGCCGGGGGTCCAGAGCTAGGAGCCGCCCCTGGCTCTGCAGGACCTCTCCTCTCACCTGGTCCCTGCCTCGCCAGCGGTCCCCGCGTCTGACCCACATCCTCAGCCTCCCCAGGCCTTTGTCTTGGGGAGTGCCCGCTCCCCCCAGCGCCTTCCAGCCTCCCCTCTCGTCTTTGTGGTGTCCTCCCTCCCGGGGTGAGTCATGAGCATGGCCATCTCACTCACTCATTCAGAAATCGCTCCTTTCAAAAGCATCTCCCGCCAGCCTTTTGTGTTTTAAGCACTTTCTTTGCCGTCATTTTCTATAGTTACTTCTCAGTTATCTTTTTTTTTGGGGGGGGGGATACTGAATGACTTTTTGATATTCGCTGCCTTTTTTCTTCAGTGCTTTCCTGGCTGAGGAGCTGGGGATAATGTAGGCCAGTGGCGCCCACCCGGCTGGTCTCCAGAACTGCAGGCTGCGGGGCTGGCCTCTCCTGGGAGGTCCTCATTCCGGGTCTCTTTCTTGGAGTCAGAAATCCCCGGCTGTATCTCTCTGGACCTGCTTTGCGAGGGCCCGGGATGCTGTCTTCCTCCCTTCTGCTCGGAGGGGTGGGCTAGTCCGCTGGTAGTGCTGAGCCCTCTGGAGGATACAGTAGCCACCGTGCTCCCCCGAGATTGCAATGTCCAGGACACGTGCCCATACCACAGCCACGTGCCACCCAGTCAGGGTGATGACAATCCCTTGGCCTGGATCCTCCTGAGGCCCAGGCGGGCTGGGGGGCCTCCAATGTCTGGCACTGCCAAAGAGCAGCCAGGAGCTCTGCCCTGGGCCTCCCCAGGGCCTCCCTGGCCCACGGGCCACCTGCTCTCCACAGGATGTGGCAGAAACAGGAATCATCTTCCCCCTCGTGTGACCCAGGCTTGTCCCTGGTAGAACATCAGGGGCTGGGGCTTTCCAGGTCCCACTTAGACCCCTGCTGCCCAGCCCAGCCTAGTCCTTCACACACAAGCCAGTAGCTGGATGCAGACGCTCCACAAACTTGTGCCCAGAGCAAAATTGGAGCCAGGATGAACTTTCCGGGGCAGAAGCTGGGCGTGTGTTCTCTCAGGGACAGTGGTCAGGGGCAAGACACTTGGGACCTGCACTTTCCCCGCTCCCCAGGCTGATCCTAGCTGGAGCTCAGATGTGAGTGGGCTCTCGCAGGAGTCGTCAGGGGTCCAGTGTGGACATCGGGGGCTGTCCTGGCGGGCTTCCTCCGGTTTGAGAGCAACTCTAGCTCTCAGATGTAATAGCAGCACCTGTACCTGCAGCAGTGTCCCTGCACACCTCCGTCTGTCTGTCCTGTGAGAATGACAGCCCTCTCTCTGACACCTGGAAGGGTAGGAGGCCCTGAACCCCGGTCTAAGGACTTGGTCATTTCAGAGCCTTGGCGAGCCTCCATGAACAAAGGGCCCAGCTGTGTAGAAGTGCACAGTCCCTTTAAAAAGAAGGCCCTTCCCCTTTAAAAACGATTCCAGGAAGGCCTGAGGAGGGTCAGTGTTGCACAGGGGAAAAGGAATAAGGAAGAGAAGTAAGACTATTCTCCACGCCAGTGTGAAGTACTGTTTTATTGGGTGGGTGGGTGGGTGGGGGGATATCTGAAAATGATTGGGCGGTTAGGAAAGTATTTTATTCCTCTCTGTGGGGCCTGATGAACTATTTGAGAGTTAATGTCTGTCCTTGGGGAGTGGGTCGTGTGTGTGTGTGTGTGTGTGTGTGTGTGTGAAAGGAGGCACCTGTTGACCATGAGGATGGTAATGGCTCTGTAGGCCCAGGAAGGAGCCTGGTTCACGGTGTCCACCCCGCCCCCCGGGACGGTTCCAAGGGACTGAAGTGTCGAGGGGAAGGCTGGCACAGTCCTGCCGAGGTCCTTGGGGGCACGAGTCTGGACTGGAGGCTCTAGACTCTAGGAAACTCTAGACTCGTGGAGAGAAAGACGCCAAGGCTCCTGTGGTGGAGGGGAGGGTTTCTAGGAATCCAGAGAGATTTTACAGGGCTCAGAGGCTGGTCATCTCTGGCCAAGGGGCTGGGCCTGGAGTCCCGAAGCTGGGTCTAGGATGGAATTCCCCCCCTCCCCCCAACCCCGAGGGTGTGATTCCTTAGGGCTTCTTTTCCATAGCCCTGGGGATGGCTGTCTTCAGTGACTACTGTTCAATCCCTCTCCCCATGGCTTGCCATTCTTTTAGGTTTCTCCATACCTCCCAGGCAAGTGTCACGCAGCCAGAACACCTGCAGGGTGAAGCGTTGAAGGCAGTGAGGTCTGCTGCTAGAAGCCCACGCTGGAACCGTTGACGCTGCTGGAGGAACCTGCCTCTCTCTAGATGGCCAAAGCTCCCAGGGTCCTGCATGCGGTGAGCAGCATGGGGAGTGATGCCCCCAGGAGCAGTGGACAGCGGTGGACAGCATGGATGGTGCTTTCTGGAAGGGATGTAGGTCAATATTAAGCCCCCAGCCCCTAGACAGTATCTTGTATACTGAGTCAATAAGTATTTGAGCTGGGCTTGGTGGCACATGCTTGTAATCATGGTACTTGGGAGGCTGAGACTGGAGGATTACAGGTTTGAGGACAGCCTCAACAAGGAGTGAGACTCTCATCAACCTAGTGAGACCCTGTTTCAAAAATAAAAATAGGGTTGGGGGTGTATCTTGGAGGTAGGATGCCCCTGAGTTCAATCCCCAGTACCATAAAGAATAAAAATTAAAAAAAAAATAAATATTTGAATGACACCTTATAGACTATCTTCATTAAAGATATATAAAAGTCCTATAAGTAAAGGAAATGATGCTCAAAACCACCTAATTACTAGAGAAATGCTAGCTACAACAAGAATAAGATACCATTATGCTCCCACTAGAATGCTAAAGTTAAAAAAACCTCACAATATCAGATGCCGGCAGGAGTATAGAGCAACTAGAAGTTCCATATTTTGCTGGCAGGAATGAATAATGGTGCAAATTTGAAAACAGTATGGTTGTATTTTGCAAAGTTAAGCATATTCTTACCAGACATGCCAGAAATTCCAATCCAAGAGAAATGAAGACCCATGTTCACACAAAGACTTGTATGTGAGAGGTCACAGTAGCATTATTCACAAGTAGGAAAAAACTGAAAGCAGCCCAAAGGCCCATCAACTGGTGACTGGACAGCAAATTGTGCTATGGAATCCTTCTCAGCCACAAAAAGGAATGGCGGCTAATATATGCCACAATGTGGGTGAATCCTCAAAACATTATGAGAGAAGGAATAAAATACAAAGACTGTGTGTTGTATATCTCCATTTACAAGAAACCCCTAGAAAAGGCAAAATTATAATGAGAGGAAACAGATTAGTGTCTGTCTGGGGTTTGGAACGGGGCGGGGGGAGGAGACGGACTACAAACAAGCAGGAAGAAATGTTTTAGGGTGCAGGAACTCTTCTATATCTCTATTGGTGGTAATGACATAACTGTATGTAATCGATGAAATGCATCAACCTGTACATGTAAAGTGTGTAAATTGTTTTTTTTTTTTTTTTGCAGTACTGGGGATTGAACTCAGGGGCATTCTACCTCCGAGCTACATCCCCAGCCCTATTTTCCTATTTTTTATTCTTTATTTTGAAACCGGGTCTCGCTAAGTTGTGGAGTGCCTCACTAGGTAGCTGAGGCTGGCCTCGAACCCGGATCCTCCGATCTCAGCCTCCTGAATGCTGGGATTACAGGCGTGCGCCACCACGCCCGGCAAGTGTGTAAATTTTTGTATATAAATAATCAAATATAAATGTTAGGTTAAAAAAATCCACATAAGCCAGGTGCAGAGGTATGTACCTGTAGTCCCAGGTACTTGGAAGGCTGAGTCAGGAGGATTGCAAGTTTGAGGGCAGCCTTGGCAACAGAGGGACGCCCTGCCTCAAAAAACAAAACATAATTCCATATCTGTATTCATTGTGGGCAAATTTCTGACAAACCAATGACAAGAATAAAACCTTGAAGGCAGGTGGAAACATAATAGAAAAACAAATAACAATTACAGAAGACTTCTATGCAGAAATGATGCAAACCAGAACACAGTGGAGTGACATCCTCCAAAGCACTGAAAGAAAAAAGGTCAGAGTAGAATTCTTGTTTGTTTAATAAATCGGACCACAATAATGCAATTTAGTTTTTTGGGTTTTTTTGTAGTCCTAGGGATTTTTTTTTTTTTTTTTTTTTTTTTTTGCGGTACTGGGGATTGAACTCAGGGGCATTCTACCTCCGAGCTACACCCTCAGTCCTATTTTCTATTCTTTATTTTGAAACTGGGTCTCACTAAGTTGCGGAGTACCTCACTAAGTATCTGAGGCTGGCCGCGAACCTGGATCCTCCGGTCTCAGCCTCCCGAATGCTGGGATTACAAGCGTGCGCCACCACGCCGGGCTCTGGTACTAGGGATTGAACCTAAGGACATTCTACTTCTGAGTTACACTCCCAGGCCTATTTTTATTTTTTAATTTTGAAACAGGGTCTCATTAAGAGGCTGGCCTTGAACCTGTGACCCTCCTGTCTCAGCCTCCCAAATACTGGAATTACAGGGGTGCTGGCTTAGTTATTTGCTGATAAGCCACACAGACTCTTTTAAGTTGTGACTGGTTGTCCGTCTAAGTTTTCCCAACTTAAGGATGGTGAATTCTTTCAAATGGGAAGATGCAATTAAGACTTTCAGGTGCACAAAGATGAAGGATTTCTTGCCATCTGAAAGGTGCTAAAAGAAATCCTAAAGGGAGTTCTTCAAACAGGAGGAGTATGGTACCAGACAGAAATATATACCTACACCAAGAGTATTGGAAATGGTAAAAAAAAAAAAAAAAAAAAAAAAAAAAACCTAAATTAAAAATGTTATAAAAGTGTCCATTAGAAGAATTAAAAGCAGCTGGGTGTGGTGGTGCACGCTTGTAATCCCACTACCTGGGAGACTGAGACAGGAGTATCTCAGGTTGGTAGCCAGCTTCAGCAACTTGTGAGGTCCTCTGCAATTTAGTGAGATCCTGTTTCAAAATAAAGAATAAAATAGGGCTGGGGTGTAGCTCAGAGGTAGAATACTCCTGGGTTCAATCCCTAGTAACACACACACACACACACAGTGCACGCCTGAAATCTCAGTACTTGGGAGGCTGAAACAAGAGGAGCGAAGGTTCAAGGCCAGGCTCAGCAACTCAGTGAGACTCTTTCAAAAAACACAACTAGCCGGGCATGGTAGCACATGCTTGTAATTATAGTACTTGGGAGGCTGAGACTGGAGGATTGCAGGTTCAAGGACAGTCTCAGCAATTTAGTGAGGCTCTCAGAAACCTAGTGAGACCCTGTTTCCAAATAAGAAATAAAATTGGCCTGGGGATGTAGTTCGGAGGTAGAATGCCTCTGGGTTCAATTTCTAGTACCATACACATAAAAAAAAAAAACAAAAAAACAAAACCCAAAACAAACAAACAAACAAAAAACACACCACACAATAAAGTTAAAAGGGATGGGGTACGTGTAGCTTGGAGATAGAATGCCCTTGGGTTCAATCTCCAGTACAAGAAGAAGAGCTGGGCTTGGTGGTGCACGCTTGTAATCCCAGTACTTGGGAGGCTGAGACCGGAGGATCTGGGTTCTCGGCCAGCCTCAGCTACCTAGTGAGGACCTGTGCAACTTAGTGAGACTCTGTTTTAAAATAAAGAATAAAAAATAGGGCTGGGGGTGTAGCTTGGAGGTAGAATGCCCCTGGGTTCCATCCCCAGTACCGCGAAAAAAACCCACCACCACCACCACCACCACCACCACCAACAACAACAAAAACAAAAGGAGGAGGAGAAGATGATGCTGGGGAGGCGGGAGAAGAAGCAAAGCAAAACACTTTCTGCGTTGTGCCTGTGAACCGTGGTCAGAGGGGAGGCGGGACGGTCTCCGTCTCCCGGGCGGTACGTCATTATCCCTGCTTTACAGGAACAGAAATGGAACCTCAAAGAAAACGAGCTATTGCCCAAGCCGCGGCACCAGGTACCAGCGGCACAGGGCACTTTCTAGGGCGCCCTTCGGGATAACTCAGCGCAGCCCTTGACCCGTGGTGGCGCCCGCCGAGCGCCTCGGAGCCGGGCTGGTCCAGCGCGCGGGCGGGGCCGGGGGCGGGGCGAGCGCCGCGGGGCGGAGCGAGCGCCGCGGGGCGGAGCGAGCGGCTCGGGCGGGGCGGGGCGAGCGGCGCGCGTCCGTTGCTATGGCCGCGCAGCCCTGGAGACGGCGCGGCGGCCGCGCAGGCGCAGTGGCGCGCTGCGGTGCACTGTGGGATGGGAGTCCGGCGCGTCGCGGCGGCGGCGGCAGCGGCGGGGACCCGGCGGGCGGAGGGGTGCGGGCGGGGTCCCGCGGCGGCGCCGCCATGAACGCCGCGGTGGTGCGGAGGACCCAGGAGGCGCTGGGCAAGGTGATCCGGCGGCCGCCGCTGACCGAGAAGCTGCTGATCAAGCCCCCGTTCCGCTACCTGCACGACATCATTACGGAGGTGGGCGCCGCCGGGCGGGTCGGAGGTCCCGGGCTGGGCCGGGCCGGGTCAGAGGTCTGGAGCTGGGCGGGGGTCGGAGGTTAAGGCCCGGGCTGGGATCTAGGTGCGGGTCCGGCGGGGTGCGGGTCAGAGGTCCTGGGCTGGGCCGGAGTTAGGGCCAGGGTTAGGTCCAGGTCCGGGTCTGGGTCGAGGTGCGGGTCGGGGTCGGTCTGAGGACCCGGGGCGGGGAGCGCTGGGTCCCATCCACTCCAGGAGCGCGGCCTTCGTCCTGGGGACGACCAGTAGGTCCAGTTCCCCGGTGCCCTCGCCCACCTCTTTGGGCAGCCTCTTCCAAGGAGGCCCCGGACCCTTCAGGGAACAGATCTTCTTGTGAGCGAGCATTCTGCATGGCAGATCTGACTGTGTGATTTCCCCCTTCTCTAACCCTGTTATGTTTCTTTTGGTTGCCCTGCAGCATTAGCACGCGGAAGGCATCTCATAAATCCTGGAGGAGTGGAATTATTATTTTTTTAACCCCCCCTTTTCCTCAAAGTTTCTCTCCCTACTGCTTGGGGGCAGTGGTCAGCTCAGTTTGGATGCTTAATAAATCCATGTAGGTGAATATACTGGTTGTAGGGAACCCGAAAGGAAAACCACAGAAGTGTAGTTTGGTATTTGTCGGTAACTGGCATAGCCTGCCTTTCCCTGGATTGGTTGTCTGTGTGACTTTCTCACTGAAGGATGGTGCACTCAAGGAGAGACTGGAACTTACTTATTAGCATATCTCTGGTGAGCTGCACTGGGTACCCTGCATAGAACTTGCACAACAAACATTCACTGTTAAACAGAGTCTGCCAAGGCTCCTGGTAACTCAGGAGTGTTGCCACGGGGGTGGCAGTGCCCATTTCCATGGTGCACCTAAGGACACCTGGGAGCCTGGGGTGCTCTTTGGGGCTTGGGAGTCAGGTTGAATTTAGAAGCTTCTGGGACTCCTAATCTCACCCAGTGGTGGTCCTCAATCTGTATTCCTTGCTCTTTACAACAGGTTGGGTGTCTTATTCTTCCACAAACCTTGCTTTACTCTTTTTGGCCTTCCCTTGTAATGTGTGCGCTCCTGGAATGTGTGCCTCTGTATTAAAAACCCCGTTCATACTTAGAAACACTCTCCAGTCCGCCCACATCCCAAGGCGCTGGTTTGACTGGTGGTCTGCTCCTCCCTGCTCCTGTGACACTCATAGCCTGTTTTGGATGAGGTTTGGGGAAAGGTCCCAGCTGTGTGGAGAGTCCCGTGGGAGCCAGGCATTGTGCAGCGCTCCCATGAAGTAGGCAGGTGCCATCCTCTGGCCTGGAAGGAGCAAGGAAGAATTAGCCCAGGTGTGAGCCTGGCCCATTACAGCCGTAGCTGCCAAAGCCTGTGCTTTGACTTCCTGCGTTAGTCCTGTTGGTCCCATGCACTGCAGGACCATAGGAGGGCGACATAGGTGTGTGCCTCCCTACCCCCTGGGGGACCTGGGGTGGTGCCCAGCTCATGGTGGCTGCTTAGTGACCACGTTGTGGTCAGTCACAGGGAACCTTCGTGGGAGGGAGGAGGAATTGACTGGCCAGGAGGACAGGTGTGGAGTGAGGTGTGGGCTTCCAGTCAGGAGCAGCTCTGCTCTTCTTCCACAGACCTTTCCTAATCTAATGCTGAAATGAACTTCTCTTCTGGTAGAAAGATAAATACACTAATTGTCGCCTCCTTGACCTAATGGAGAGCATTTTCGGGTAGCAGGTGGAGAGCCTCCTGGATTCTGTACTGTTCCTGGATGGATGTCAAGTCCAAGTTGCCATCTTAATATTTTAGCTGTAGATACTTAACTGCTTCTTGCATTACGCTGAGCATCCATCCTGTGACATTAATGTCCCCTGGACTTACAGTTATTGCTCATCATTTTATTAAGCTGCCAGCATCCTGGGAAAACTCACTAGGGACAAGGTGAGCAAGTTCCAGGAATATTAAACACTAGATGTTTTTTTTTTTTTTTTTTTTTGCAGTACTGGGGGTGGAACCTGGGGGCATTCTACCTCCGAGCTATACCCCCAGCCCTATTTTTTATTCTTTATTTTGAAACAGGGTCTCACTAAGTTTTGGAGTGCCTCACTAGGTAACTGAGGCTGGCTGTGAACCCGGATCCTCCGGTCTCAGCTTCCCAAATGCTGGGATTACAAGCACGCGCCACCACGCCTGGCCTGGATGTTCTTAGTAATCTGTATTCTAACTGACTTTCAAGAAAATAAAAATGAGCCGGGTGTGGTGGCACCTGCCTGTAATTCCAGTACTTGGGAGACTAAGACAGGAGGATTGCAGTTTCAAGGCCAACCTCATTAACTTAGCAAGACCCTGTCTCAAAATAAAAAAATAAAATTGTAGGGATGTTACTCAGTGGTAGTGCATCCCTGAGTTCAATCCCCAGTAACACACACACACACACACACACACACACACACACACAGAGAAAGAACAAGAAACCCTAGTAACACAGCTCTTATTTGGTATGAAATGAGGTCTTCTAAATTCATAGCTCACTCGATGCAAATGAAATAGTTGAAGCTTGATTCTAGAGGAGACTGATATTAGTGTGGAACTGTCTTTTTGGTCATTGTTTTTTTTCTTTTTTCGTTGTTTTTTGCGGTACTGGGGATTGAACCCAGAGGCATTCTACCTCTGAGCTACACCCCCAGCCCTATTTTGTATTCTTTATTTTGAAACCGAGTTTCTAAGTTGCGGAGTGCCTCACTAGGTAGCTGAGGGTGGCCTCGAACCTGGATCCTCCGGTCTGAGCCTCCCGAATGCTGGGATTACAAGTGTGTGCCACCATTCCCAGCTGGTCATTGTTTTTTTAAACCTGCTCCACAGTAATTCACTTCCTAGCTGACCCGGGACACACACTTCGGACACTTGTGTCCTTACTACATACCATGCATATGTATTTTCTGTTTGTTTTTTTAGAAAATGCTACTGCTATCCATTATATTGATTTTACAGTACCCTACCACACTTTAAAAAAACCCTGGTCTTAGAATCCCCCAAACCCTGGCTGCGTGTGGAGGAACAGAGGAAAACGCCGCCCTAGCCACTCGCTTTGGGGGTGCTTGGGGTGTAGGTTACCTGGGGAGAGGGCAGGTGGGGAGGGGTAGGAGTGGTGAGATCTGGAGCGCCCACTCTACTAGGAAGGGAAGACCCTTCTGGAGCCTCCAGTTCAGGACGCCCGGGCTCAGCAGTTTCTTTCCTTTCTGGGATCCGTTCCCTCCGCCATGTCTGAGGGGCTGTGGTGAAGCGCTGTGCGGCCCGGTTCTTACCCAGGTCAGAGCTGCCTGGCCTGCCCTGGGTCCCATTAGGCTGCGTGTGTGGCCTCTAGGTCAGGCCCTGCTGACTCTGGCCTCAGGCTCCTGCCTTCCCACATGTCCTTATTTTTTATTTTTGTTTCTGTGTTTATTTATTTTTTGCAGTACTGGGGATTGAATCCAGGGACATTCTACCAGCAATCTACACCACCAGCCCTATTTTTTGTTCTTTATTTTGAAAGGCCTCACTAAGTAGCTGAGGCTGGTCTCGAACCCAGATTCTCTTGTCTCAGCCTCCCAAGTACTGGGATTACAAGCGTGTGCCACCACGCCTGGCCCCACACTTCTTTAGATTGAATTTCTTTCTTGAATTGGCGGAGTGGAATACTTTGAACGAGCGCTTCCCAAAGGCCGTCTCCTCCAGCCCTTCTCCTGTTAGCCGCCAGTCCCAGTGGAGGTCTGGTTTCTTGGGGGAAGCTGCTCCTGGCCCCCGGCCCTTCCCTGCGGCAGCCTTCCTTAGCATCTGCTTGGTGGTTGTAGTCTTTCCCGATCTGTGCGGCCTGGGCTGGGTTCTGGCCAGCGCAGCACCCACACTGAGTTGTTGAGGAAGCGGTGGTCAGAGTCCTGGGGCTTCGCTGGCTGCTGACTCCGGGATCCCGCGGGCGAGGCCGATGAAAGGGCCGTCCACAAGGTGTGTGTGACGCTCGCTCTGTCTTCCAAAGGTGATTCGGATGACTGGTTTCATGAAGGGCCTCTACACGGACGCCGAGATGAAGTCGGATAACGTCAAGGTAGGGTTCAGTGGGTCTTTCCGTCCCACCCTTACCTACACGAACGGGATTGTTGACGGACTGTGCACTGTCCTGGGTAGTACTCACAGGATGGTGTGTGGTTGGAGCACAAGGCCACTTAATTCATGAATTGACGTATCTTCGTATTTCATCTGTAGCAACTGCATGTCATGCTAAATTTATTAACTGAAACATAGAACTAGTATTTCAAAGGCCCATGCTAGCTCATCAAGTAAATTAAAAGCCTTAGCCGGATGTGGTGGCTCACGCTTGTAATCCCAGTACTTGGGAGGCTGAGACTTCAGGATCCAAGTTCGAGGCCAGCCACAGCTGCTTAGTGAGGCACTCTGCAACTTAGTGAGACCCTGTTTCAAAATAAAGAATAAAAAATAGGACTGAGAGTGTAGCTCAGAGGTAGAATACCCCTGAGTTCAATCCCCAGTACCACAAAAAAAAAAAAAAGAAAGAAAATTAAAAGCCTTAATGGATTGTTTTTGTTGTGTGTTTTTAAATTTGTCATACATCTGAAAAGTTTTTTATTTAAAGAGGAACTATCCCATATCTATCGAACATACTGAGGGCTATGCAAACTTGTTTGAAGTATTTTAATATTTGTATTTTAAATGAAAACCTTTCAGGATAAAGACTCAAAAATTAGCTTCCTACAGAAGGCAATAGATGTGGTCATGATGGTTTCAGGAGAGCCCTTGTCTGCAAAACCAGCCCGAATCGTGGCTGGGCACGAGCCTGAAAGAACTAACGAGCTGCTCCAGCTCATCGGGAAGTGCTGCCTCAACAAGGTAATCCCTCGGCACTGGCGGTGTTTAAGGTGTTTAAGGACGAGTTTCCGTGATGTCCGTAGACCACTGCGCTGTGCATCTGGTCCCACCTGTTCTGGAGCCTCAGGTGTAGGAAGAGTCATTACACCTTAATCAAACAAACAAGGTCATGCTATGCACAGGGTCCACAGGCTTTAAATAGTCCATGGAGCTGGGTGTGGTGCTGCACACCTGTAATCCCAGTACTGGGAAGGCTGAGACAGGAGGATGGCAGGTTTGAGGCCAGCATGCCTGACATAGTGAGACCCCCCAAAAAAATAAAAAGAAATTAAAAAAAAAAATAAAAAGGGCTGGGGGTGTGGTCTTAAGACCTTTTCAGCTGGGATTCTGTGATCCCGTTAGAAGTAGAAGGTAAAGCTGGGCTTGGCGGCACATGCTTGTAATTCCAGTACTTGGGAGGCTGAGACAGAAGGATTGTAGGTTTGAGGACAGCCTCAGCAAATAGTGAGACTTTCATCAACCTAGTAAGACTGTTTCAAAATAAAAATAAAATAGGGCTGAGGATATAGCTTGGAGATAGAATGCCCCTGGGTTCAATTCCCCAGTACCACAACAAATTAAAAAAAAAAAAAAAAAAAAAGCCGGGCGTGGTGGCGCACGCTTGTAATCCCAGTACTTGGGAGGCTGAGACCGGAGGATCCAGGTTCGAGGCCAGCCTCAGCTACTTAGTGAGGTCCTCTGCAACTTAGTGAGACCCTGTTTCAAAATAAAGAATAAAATATAAGGCTGAGGGGGAGGATGCGAAGCTCAGAGTTAGAATGCCCCTGGGTTCAATCCCCAGTACCGAAAAAAAAAATATTCTTTAGTTTTCATTGTTTGCTCCATGCGCCGGTCTCATTTTCGCCTTGTGTTCCATTTCCTGTGTTCCGTTTGGCACCAGCTCTCCAGTGAGGACGCGGTGAAGAGGGTGCTGGCTGGAGAGAGGAGCGACGTGAGAGGCAGGGCCCCGAGGGCCGCGAAGGCGCACGAGCCGGACAGTAAGACCACGAAGGAAGGAGAGTCCAGACCCCATAAAGACAAAGAGGTGACCCGCCAGCCCATGCCTTTGGAATGAAATAGGGTTTTTGTAACTTGGGTAAAAACATGGGCATTTTTTTTTCTTCTTCTTAGGATAGAAGAAACTCTGAAATAAAAGAGAGGAGTACAAGCAGAGATGGAAAACAGAAAGAAGACTTGAAAGAAGACAGCAAGCCAAGAGACAAGGAAAAGACGAAGGAGAACGACAGAGACCGGCATAAAGATCCGGAGAGGGACAAGTGCCGAGACGGGGAGAAAGAGAAAACCAAAATCAAGGCCAAGCAGGAGAGGGAGAAGGACAAGGACAGAGGGAACAAGGAGCGGGACAGAGACTCGGAGCGGGAGAGAGAGAAGAGGGCTGAGGGGGGAAGGGAGAAAGAGAGACTGAGGGACAAGGACCGAGACAAGGACAAGGACAAGGGCAAAGACAGGGACCGCCGGCGGGGGAGGAACGGGGAGCCCTCGAGGGAGCCCGACCGCGAGAAGAGCAGAGAGCCCGAGAAGCCGGAGAAGAAGGTGAGGTCGCCTTGGAAACAGGCTTCAGCTCCCACCCACCTCGCGGGGTTCTCGGAAGCTGCTTTTCTCTTGTGCCAATTTAAAATGACGGCCGTAGCAGCCCAGAGAGATAGCAGTTTCTGGCCAGGCATTTTTGTTTCTTGTTAATTTTTAGGTGTGTTTGCTACTCATTAATGGTGTATTATTCAGTCACTTACTAAGGTGTTGCTCAGTGATCTCTTACCAGTTCCTATATATATATGTATATATTTTCTTGTGGTACTGGGGATTGAACCCAGGGACATTCTACCTCTGAGCTCCACCTCCAGCCCAATTTTTTATTTCCTTTATTTTGGAACAGGTTCTCACTAAATTGCAGAGGGCCTCATAGGTTGCTGAGGCTGGCCACGAATCTGTGAACCTCCTATCTCAGTCTCCCAAGTACTGGGATTGCAAGTGTGTGCCACCATGCCTGGCTCCAATTCCCATATTCTGCCTGTAAGAGCAGAAGCTGGACCTGGTCCTCAGTGGGAGACCTACACCCAAGCCCTGCCCTGCCCTGCCTTAGTCCCTCCACCCTCTGGCCAAACCCCTGAGGAGAGAGCATGGCCAGGTGTTCTCAAGCTGCCTCTTGTGAGGAGGAGCGTTTGTGTGGTGGCCGGAGCCAGAGGCCAGGCGAGGGGCCAGGGGCCAGGGCCCCCACCTCCGCCACTTTGCTGAGGGGCTGTGAGAGTGTGGGCATGTGTCTGAGCATGCTCATGGTCAAGATGCTCAGTGGCCATCCTTAGATGTCTCATTGATGGCGGCCTGCCCTCCTTACCTTGAGCTGCGTCTTTCAGGGAAGTGCTTTCAGGGTGCGGGTTTATAGTGTTCATGTGCTTTATGAGACTGCTTTCCTCCTGAAGTCTGCAGTCTTCGCCTATGAAGAACCACTCTGTTGGAAGGCTGCTGGTTGTCAGAAGATGCTCAGTATCAGAAGAGCGGGTGTGCACGCTTGTGTGTGTGACTTTCACTCCGCCCTCACTTCTGGAGGATCTCCACGCTTCCTGGATGTGTCTTCTGGAAGTCGGTCCTGGTGGGGGATTGGAAATACCTCCTGGGGAAGACTCTTAGGAGGCGTGGCAGGGGATGGGTGTGTTCCTGCGGAAAGGATTATCTTGTCTGTTGGTCAGTGTTATGTACCAGATTTTGAGGTACTTTTAGATGTTACAGATTTGGAAAATTCCCAAGTTTGAAGAAAAATAATTTTTCTTTTTTGTAGTCAGCAAGCTCTGGAGAGGTGTCTAAAAAGTTGTCAGAAGGACCTCTGAAAGACTGCAAAGCAGAAACAGAGGTAAACGTTAAAGAATAGTTTAAGAGATGTGCACCGGTGGCTGAGTGGACGCTCTGTCCTCTCCTGGTCCACTGGGGCAGGAGGAGGACATGGCTCTGGTTTACACGGACACTTCTGTCTTTATTTTGTTGTAAAATCAATGACGGAAGTGGCTATCCTCCTGGTATAACAGGTGGGTTGGTTTGGGGCACTTCTGGGTCCGTTGCCCTTTGGTGGGTGTGGGTGTGGTGTTCACGGGGAGGGTGGAGGGAGGAGGCGCTCGGGATGCAGCTGGGAGGGGGTTGAATCCAGGCTGATGGGAAGGAAGGGCGGCCGCAGGGACCCGCTGCGCTCCGGGGGGCCTGTTTGGGGCCCCATGGTGTGTTCCCTGTGGAGGCCGCTCTGTGGGGCTCTTCCCAAGTAGCAGGGCCGTTGAGGGCTCAGCCACCTTCCAGAACCCAGTTTGCACTTCAGAAGTGTGTGTAGCAGGGACCCGGGCAGGCTGGGGTAGGGGAGGTGAGACCGGACTGTGCCAGGCAGGAGGAAGGGAGGGCTGTGCCGTCTCCTCCAGCTTACGTGCTGCGGAGACACGGGGTGCAGGTTTTCACATTCAGTGTTGTGTACAAATGCCTTGAAGTCAGGTGTAGGTGTGCATCGTATAACAACGTCTCAGTCAGGTAGACCGCGTATATGACCGTGGTCCTCTGAGATGGTGTTTCTGAGTGATGCTGAGGCTGCCTTAGTGTGTGTAAATACACTCCAGGGGATTGGCCCAGGGAGAAAGTTGCCTATGGATTGCAGGGGTTTTTTTTTTTTTGTGGTACTGGGGATTGAACTGAGGGACATTCTATCTCTGAGCTACACCTCCAACCCTATTTTTAATTCTTTTTTTTTTTTTTTTTTTTTTTTGCGGTACTGGGGATTGAACTCAGGGGCATTCGACCTCCGAGCTACACCCCCAGCCCTATTTTTTATTCTTTATTTTGAAACCGAGTCTCACTAAGTTGCGGAGTGCCTCACTCGGTAGCTGAGGCTGGCTGCGAACCTGGATCCTCCGGTCTCAGCCTCCCAAATGCTGGGATTACAGGCGTATGCCACCACGCCCGGCTTCTATTTTTAATTCTTTATTTCAAAACAGGGTCTTAGTAAGTTGTGGAGTGCCTCACAGTAGCTGAGGCTGGCTGTGAACCTGCGATCCTCCTGTTCCAGCCTCCCAAGTACTGGGATTCCAAGCATGTGCCACCACACCTGGCTGAATTGCAGTTTTCTGATGAATGTAACCCAGTTGTCCAGCAGTAGCAAATACTGTATGTATCCCAAGAGGTTGAGTCCTCATAAGCACAGCCAGTGAGAAGTGTTCCTCCAAGTGTGGCAGCAGTTTGCTGGCCTACCTAGGGCTGTACAAGAAGATTTAAATAGAGGGTGAGAGGTTT
Source organism: Graphiurus murinus (assembly GCA_004027655.1). Lineage (NCBI taxonomy): Eukaryota > Metazoa > Chordata > Mammalia > Rodentia > Gliridae > Graphiurus > Graphiurus murinus. The sequence goes on along the minus strand of PVLC010008289.1, from coordinate 37,284 downwards.
GATTCCTTCAGTTCTCAGTCCTGGGTCTTGAGTGCTAGGTTGCACTGGGCTGTGGATGGCAGGGCGGAGCAGCGCATGCCTGTAATCCTAGTATAGGAGGATCGCAGGTTCGAGGGCTAGGGGTGTGGCTTGGAGGTAGAATGCTCCTGAGTTTGATCCCCCAGTGCCAAAAAAAAAAAGATAAAAGCCAAAAGCCTGTGGTGCTGTTGTTTCCGTACTTGTTTTTCCTTAAGCAGAGCATGACAGATAAATCCGCTAATGGTATTGCTGTGTGATGATCAATTAACTTTTTTTGTATGTTTTCTTTTAAGGCTGAGATTTCCATGACAGCATCCAAGTCACTGGCATCAAAAACATTAAAACGGCGACCCAAAAATTCCATGGAAGGTAATGCCGAGCAGTTTGTGTGGCTGGAGACGGGGTCTAGCTTGTTGGCCTCAATTACAGTGTCTCGTAGCGGAGAACTCTTGTGATGGAACACAGGGCTGTCCAGCCTGGGAATGAACAGCCTGTGGAGGAATAATGACTTGGGTTTTACACACACACAAGCGTGTGCACGTGTGTGAGCTCACGCCCCGTGACCAGAGTAGCCCCCTTTTGCTGCGGCTCTGTGTTGGAATCTAACAGGTGTGGTGGGATTTTCCTTTTCCAGAAGTACTTGTGAGTCATCTGGGTTTCGTTGGCTCTTGTCTTCACACTGGCAGACTAAATTTAATCCGGACGCAGGCTGGACAGAAAGAGCATACAGGCCCATGGTGTTCACCTGTTTAAGAACAGCAGAAGTGTCCCTGGAATCATGCTGAGTGCTGAGCTCACGCACAGGCCAGGGCTGGGACTTGCCTGAGGATAAAACGTCCTTGCAGCAGACTGGCTAAGGCAGGGAAGTGCTGGTTGGAACTGCGAGCGTGGGCCTTACTTTTCTTTTTTTGTGCTGCTGGGGATTGAACCCAAGGACATTCTACCTCCGAGCTATACCTCCAGCCCTATTTTTTTATTCTTTTTTTTTGTGGTACTGGAGATTGATCTCAGGGGCATTCTACCTCCGAGCTATACCCCCAGCCCTATTTTGTATTCTTTATTTTGAAACCGAGTCTCACTAAGTTGCAGAGTGCCTCACTAGGTAGTTGAGGCTGGCCGCGAACCCGGATCCTCCGGTCTCAGCCTCCCGAATGCTGGGATTACAAGCGTGCACCACCACGTCCGGCTCTTTGGTGACATTCTTGCACCAGAGCTTTCTCCCCCTCGCTGCTGTCCTGGGAGAGGCCCTGAGGAGAGCGCCGCCAGGTGTAGTGTCACCGGGTTTTAGCCACAGGGCTCCACTCTCGGGGTCTCGGCCCCACCCTTGACCAGTGGCGTGCTGATTTTTTAGGACAAAAACCAGGAAATTTAGTTCCTAGTGAAATTGCACTTTTTTATGTAGTTGGTAGTTTTTATTGGAGTCTCATTTGACTTGTAGGTTCTTTGATCGGCTTGCTTCCTTCCTGCCTGTTTGGCATCTCAGTGTCTTTGTTAATTTGCATGCAGTGCCTGTGTATTAAAGACATTTGCCAATTTTAAAATAAGGTGTGTTTCTTACATTTTTTCAGCTCCCTTCTAATTGTTTGGTTTGGTTGCTGATTTGCCCGAGTGTTTAATTTTTATGTACTTGAAGCTTTTTCATAATTTGTACAGAGATCTGAGACATGAAGATTTGTGTATTATCACACATTTTTATATTTAATTTTTTTCTTTTTGTGGTATTGGGGATTGAACCCAGAGGCATTCTTCCTTCGAGCTATATCCCCAGCCTGATTTTATTTCTTATTTGGAAACAAGGTCTTGCCAGGTTGATGAGTCTCACTACTTGCTGAGGATGTCCTTGAACCTGCAATCCTCCTGTCTCAGCCTCTGAAGTGCAGGGATTACAGGTGTGTGCTACCATGCCTGGCTATATTTAGTCTTTTAATTGATCTCTTATTTTAATTTGTTGTGTAAGGTGAGACTCTGGATTTCTTTATTTTTTCAGGCAGAATAATTTGCCAGCAAGCCAGGTGTGGTGGCGCACGCCTGTAATCTCAGTTCTTGGGAGGCCAAGATCGGAGGATCAGAGGTTTGAAGCCAGCCTCAGCAACTTAGCGAGGCCCTCTGCAACTTAGTGAGAACCTGTTTCCAAATAAGAAATAAAAGTGGACTGGTAGCATAACTTGGATGTAGAATGCCTCTGGGTTCAATTCCTAAAACCCACCCCCAATCAAAACAAAACAAAACAAAACAGAATTTGCCAGGTGTTCTAGGGCCACTTACTAGCTGTCTCCTTTCCTCCCACTCTGATTGATGTGCCCTTCGAGATTAGGGTGCTGTTGTTTGTTTGCTTTTTTTTTTTACTTCCACTTTTTCTTTTTTCTATTATTGTGTTTTTGAAAAGAGTTTCAAGCCATTTTACTTGCTTGTTCTTCCAGATGAATTTTTAAATCACTGCATGACTTAATCCCAGCTCCCACAAAGTAAACCAGCCAACTTCCCAGGACTTAACTGACTTACGTTAAACGTGCACTCGATTAGTCCGGGAAGGCTAATCTCAAGCTGGAAGGGTGCTGGGGTCTTGGCCTGTGTGTGCTGGGTGTGCCTGCTAGTTACGGACAGGATGGCTCGGTAGCTTGTTTCCAACGCTGTTCTTTCTCCTCATTGCTTTGTAATAGTTCCAGGTGTTTTTATTGATTCGTGAAGCAATATCTGCAAGCCGGCCTTGTTGCTGGGTCATCGTCCAGTATTTCTTTGCCTGATCCTTTTGGGTTTGCTAAGCAGACAGCTAGTTGTATCATCTTCTCTACTCAGGGTATTCCGCCCGTGTTCACTGTGGGGCTTCTGCTGTAGGGCTCTTCCTGGGTGCTGGATTTTCAGAGCCCGGCACGCTTTGTGACAGTAGGCCTCACCGAGTCGTCAGCAGCTGGGTGGACTCTAGCCTTCCCTGCCTGCTAGCTGGGCGCTGACCTCAGCACAGGTCCTCCTCGGCCAAGCTGCCCTTGGCGAGCATTCCGCCTTGCTCGAGTGGGTGGCATCGAGCAGATGCCCAGGCCGGGGTGTTGGAGACACCGGGCTTCTGTGTTCTGTTGGAGGGGTGAGCCTTGTGCCCACTACAAAGTGTGGGGTACCATGTCTGTAGACACACGGAGGCTCCTAAGGCCCTTCTAGAGTTTCCACAGAACTCCCAAAACATTCTGCAAAGAATGTGATAATTTGTACTTACTTATAAGTACTGTGTGATGACAGAACTGATAACTAAGTAGTACATTTTAATTTCATTTAATAATTATACAGCGTTACAATTGAGTTTAATAACCATTTTTGTTGTGCAATTTCATGTCAGGAAGAAAGGACTCTAGAACCACTGAAAATAGTCTTTTCCCTGAGAAAGAACATAACTCTTCCTACAGTAAAGCTAAGAAGGAGCAAGCCGGGAAGCAGCTCGGTAAGGACCAGCGAGCCGCAGCCAGACCGAGGGCCGCAGGCTGGCCACTCGCTGTCTGAGCCTTCCCTTCCGCCCCGGCCACAGCGGAGGCACAGGAGGGCTACAGGGCTGGCCCCAGCTGCCCAGGATGTCCCGCCCCAAGTCGGCCACGGACTGAGTGTCTCCAGTCGGGCCTTCCTCTCTTTACTCTGTAGACAGAGGAGCGCATCCATTCGTGCTAGTTAGTGATGGGTCTTTTGAAGAAAAATGAAGCAAGAGAAGCAGGGTGAGGGGCTAGGGAGGGTCTCCCCGAGCGGGGGACATCCGGACAGAGAGCTGACTGAGGAGGAGCACCTGCAGGTGTCCGGGGTGGTGGACAGAGACCCTGAGCGGGGGACAGGCCTGCCCGTGTGCCCTCGGGAAGCTGGCTAGTGCCAGGCAGTGAGGAGAGAAGGCTGGCCTGGTGCCTGGCGCTGGGGAGCCGGGGAGCCGGGGAGCCGGGGAGCCGGGCCTTGTGGCCGTGTGTTCTGCAGGGAGTTCAGGCAGAGGCCTGGGGTGCTTCTAAGCAGCGTCGAAGCAAGATTTGATTTGCGTTTTCAGAGGACCTCCTTTAAAGGTGGAGGGCCGGGCCGGAGCTGTAGGTGTCTGGATGCGGGGTGGTGATGGTTTGGACCAAGCGCCTGAGGTGTCCGCAGATGGAGTTTAGGGTATCTGGCGGTCGAGATGGCGGCTCTGCAGATAGACTGGACACCACTTGTTAGGAAGGAGCGGAGTCAAAGAGAAGATGCGTTTTGGGGTTGTGGGCACCTGGCAGTGCCGCTTCCTGGAAAGGAAGGCTTGGGAGAAGCCGGCGGGCTGGGTGGACACCTCGAGTCTGAGTTGTGGGTGAAGTGCTCAAGTAGAGGTGCGTGTCGACTACAGGCGGTGTAGACCTGTGATCTGGGAGAGTCGTAGAAAACGGAGACGAAGCAGACTTGAGTGTTCTCAGTCTGAAGCGCTGTTTAGTGCCATGGCAGTCCTGTGGTCACGGGTCCAGGGTGTGCGTGGGTAGAGGGGGGGTGCCGGCCGGGACTTGCGGGTTGGCAGAGGAGGGCAGCGGCCAGCAAAGGAAGCGGCCAGCGAGCGGGAGGGCGATTTGGAGAGGGGGGCATGTTGGGTGGGCAGGGCTGGGGGCCGGCCCTGGAGTGGACAGGAGCGTTTGCCGAGACCCCTGTAAATCCCAGCTAAGACAGCTGAACACACAGACCTGTGCCATGTTTTAATCTGTTGTTAACTATTTTATGTCAGGAAGAAAGGAGGATAATATTTCACCTAAAATTTTAGACTCCATAGTGTCTGGATCAAATATTGAGCCAGGTCAGGAACCTACAACTTCAGAAATAGGTAAGAAAAACGTTCTTCAGTTCAGATTACTCACCAGTTTGATGTGAAATACTTATATCTCAGTGTAGTTACAAATTATTTTTTATTATTCTAACCACTTTAAGATTTCTTCACAGTGTACTAAAAATCAGAAATGACTTGATTTATTTACTTTAATTTGCTGTGTTTTGTGTTACATGTATTAACTCAGCTTTAAGTTAGTTGATCTTTACATGTCTTTTTATAAGTAACTTATGTATAAATCAAAATGCTTTCTTAATCTTGCTGTTGGAATTTTTTTATATCTTTATCCTGCTCTGCTATTAAATTTCTCCACAATAGAGACATTTATTTATTTATTTATTTATTTATTTAGTACTGGGGATTGAACCCCAGAATCATTCTACCTTTGAGCTACACCCCCAGCCCAATTTTATTTATTTGGAAACAAGGTCTCACTTGGTTGATGAGAGTCTCACTACTAGCTGAGGCTGTCCTCCATCCTGTGATCCTCCTATCTCAGCCTCCCAAGTACTGGGATTACAAGTGTGGGCCACCACACCCCCTCACAATAGGGAGGTTTAAAAAGCATGCTTCTGGCACGTTGACACTTGCCCGTTTGTATCCAGAGCCGACAGCGTGCCCTGGCTCACCAGGTGGGGCATTTGTCACTCCAGTCTTCCATGACTCTAGATCAAATTCTTGAGAAATATTCAGAATATTCTTGATTTGCATTCAAGGAAAAAAGTAGTATGAATTTTGACTCTAGGAGAAGATAAAATTTTTTGGGCTCCGCTGCCTTGTATCTATCTGATTTTTAAAAACTCTGGAAACATAGCAAGAGTGCTGATATGTCCATCTCTGTACACACGTGTTTCCCCCGGGGAACTCGCATCTCTGGGAGGGTGTGTTTGGGAGCACTCTGCCCCACCATTAGTGTAGCGGTGCGGTGTTGAGGTCCGTGGTTACTTTACTCTGGGTAGGGCAGCCGCGTGTGGATTGTCTAGGCCTCCAGCAGTATGGGAGGAGGGAGTGAAGGTCTCTGAACGGGAGCAGAATGATTTCTTACTGATGGAAACTTCCCTCCATGGCAGGCATGCCACAGCCCAGCTCCATCCTGTGAGGATATTTTATTTTTGGGAGGGCTTTTCATATCTGCAGGCTTCTGAAGGGGGAAATGACCAGGTGTACTGTAATCCTGTACTGCAGGAGAGGAGACTGGACAGTGGTCAAAGCTCGAAAGGGAGCTGGGCGTGGGGGTCCATGCTTTGTAATCCCAGGACTTGGCAGGCTGAGACAGGAGGATTGCAGGTTCGAGGACAGCCTCGGCAAGTAATGAGACTTGCGTCAACCAGTAGGGCTGAGGGTGTAGCTTGGAGGTAGAATGTCCCTGGGCTCAATCCCCAGAGAGAGAGAGAGAGAGAGAGAGAGAGAGAGAGAGAGACAGACAGACAGACAGACAGACACACAAACACACACAGCTTGTGGCCTCCTGGGAGGACTCCTTCGAGTGCAGCCCCCAGTGGGCCGACCCCTCTCTCTCACTCACCTCCTGGCCCTGAGCAGGTGCTTGGCTGGTCCCTGAGCTGTAGTTCCTTTGCTGCAAGTGGGTGTCAACGGCCCACCTCGGGGTGAACGTGATGGTGTCCATACAGGCTGGTGCTGGATCGTAGGCTTGCCATGGACACGGGATCTGCCGTGTAGACAGGTCCCTTCAGTGTATCTAACAGCCCCAAGCCACGGTGAGCACAAGATCATCCTGAGAGAGGACAAGGACTTTAAAATAAGCTGAAATCGTTCTTTAGGCATATGTTGAGGTTTTAGGCATTTTATAGAGCTTATCGACACGTGTGACGGTAACATTTCTAGTGGAGTTTTTGTGGATTAGAATGAACCCCGGTCTTCTCCCTGGGTGCCCTGCAGGCACTGCTGTCATGCACGCAGGCACACATGGAACTCCTGGAGGTCAGAGCTTGCAGAGCCCTTAGAGATCTTTGGGGTCTTGCACTGAGCATGAGTTTCACGTCGCAGCCATTGGGTCTGGTGAACGAGCCTTTTCCTCACGATTACCCTTCATTCCTATAGCTTCAGAGAAAAACCCATTTTCAGAGAAAGCGGCTGCGTGGTTCTGCCGATCAGACCCCCAGAGCCCTGAGCCCCTGGCCTGGGGCCTGCCTGGCCAGCCAGCGCGGCTGTCTCAGCGTCGGGAGAGAACCTGTGGGCTTTGTAATCATCTTGCTCTTCTGGGTGGATTGAGGAGCTCAAAAAGGAATTTCTCTTTTGGAGGTGAATAGTTTCTTCTGGCATCCCATTTCTTTCTTTTTTTTTTTTTGTGGTATTGGGGATTGACCTCAAGGGCATTCTACCTCCGAGCTATACCCACAGCCCTATTTTTTATTCTTTATTTTGAAACAGGGTCTCACTAAGTTGCAGAGTGCCTCGCTAGGTAGCTGAGGCTGGCCTCGAACCCGGATCCTCAGGTCTCAGCCTCCCGAATGCTGGGATTACAAGCATGGGCCACCACGCCCGGCTCTTGGCATCCCATTTCGTAACGAAAGCTATGTGATATGCTTTGTTCTCTTTGCAGTTTTTGGCAATTCCACATTTTCTAGAATACTCAGACACATTTTTATTTTGCTCAGTCTCCCTCTTTTCCTTCTTGTTTTGTTGTTTAAGCTTTATTATTATGAAAATATGGACGAGTAGCTGGGTGTGGTTAGTAAGGCCTTCTGCAACTTAGTGAGACCCTTTTTCAAAATATAAAATAGGCTGGGGGTGTAGCTCATAAGTAAAGTGCCCCTGGGTTCAATCCCTAGTACCACCCCTCCTCCCCCCCACAAAAAAAGGTAGAAATAATTGTACGATTAGTACCACATACTTCTCACCTGTTGAGTAGTTCCAGCATTTTGCCACATTTGCTTCACCATAGCTATATATATATATATATATATATATATATATATATATATTTTTTTTTTTTTTTTTTTTTTTTTTTTTTTTTTTTTTTTTTTTTTTTTTTTGCAGTACTGGGGATTGAACTCAGGGGCATTCTACCTTCGAGCTACACCCCCAGCCCTATTTTTTACTCTTTATTTCGAAACTGGGTCTCACTAAGTTGCAGAGTGCCTCACTAGGTAGCTGAGGCTGGCCTCGAACCCGGATCCTCCGGTCTCAGCCTCCCGAATGCTAGGATTACAAGCGTGCGCCACCACGCCCGGCATAGCTATATATTTTTATAAGCAATTTCAAAGCACATTAAAAACATTCTACAGCTGGGCATGGTGGTGTACATCTGTAATCCCACTACTTGGGAGGCTGAGACCGGAGGATCCGGGTTCACAGTCAGCCTCAGCTATTTAGTGAGGCCCTCTGCAACTTAGTGAGACCCTGTTTCAAAATAAAGAATAAAAAATAGAGCTGGGAGTGTAGCTCAGAGGTAGAATGCCCCCTGGGTTCAATCCCCAGTACCTTAAAAAATTAATAATAAGAAGAACATTTTACTGCTAGACATGGTGCACACCTGTAATCCCAGTACTTGAGAGGCTGACACAGGAGGATTGTAGATTGGAGGGCAGCCTTAACAGCATAGTGAGACTCTGAGCAACCTAGTGAAACCGTGTTTCAAAACAAAAAGTAAAAAGGGCTGGGGTTGTAGTTTGGAGGGTTCAATCCCTAGTACCACACACCCTTGGGTTCAATTCCCAATACCACACACAAAAAATGTCTTACTAATCTCTAAATACTTTAGCATGCAGCTCAAAATATAAAAGCCATCTTCTACATAGCCAAAAAATTCTTGCCTCATTGAACAGAATTATTATTTCCCAATAGTATCTGTTTTTGTTCCAAAAGTTTCATTGTATAAAAGCACTGGTTTATTTGATAACATTTCCTAGCAACTCAGCGCAGCTCCAGTTTGCATTGACCTCTGAAGGCAGACAGATTGCAGTGGCTTTGTGGCTGTCCGTCCCTTGAGTTTTTCTTTTTGTGTGTGATACTGGGGAACCCAGGGCTGCTCTACCACTGAGCAGTTTTTTTTTACTTTGAGACAGTTATTTTTCTTTGAGACAGGGTCTTGTTAAGTTGTCCAGACTAGCCTTGAACCTGTAACTCTCTTGCCCCACCTCCAGAGTCATTGGGACTGCAGGCTGTGCATCTGGCCCGATTAGCAGGTTTCAATCATAGTAACTGATACGGAATTGCCCTCAAGGATGGGCATGGTGCCCCTTGCTTTCTTGCTTTGTACACACGGTCCTGTTTGACTCCTGCGATAGCTCCCCCAGGTGGGGAGAGCTGCAGCTCAGTGTGGTGAGGAACCTGGAAGTGCAGGGTCGGCTCCTATCCTTGCCTGCGAGGTTCCTTGGTTACCACCTAGTTCCAGACAGCAGATTTCCCTAAGGCACTGCTTGTTTTGACAATTCAAAAAAAATTATACTTTTTTTAAGTGTATTGTTTTAATCTTCTAGAGCCGTTATTTGACACACTTTGTACAAACTGATGATAGTATTTTTAGTGAACATACGGTCTGTTTTCTATTGGTGTGAACTTGGGGCCTAGTAAAACTTAAGAACATGACAGAAACTTTGGAGAGATGAAGTTGTGCCAAACGTCACTGGTGTTCTTGAACTACAGACGGAAGAGAATGCATTTGCATGTACTTACTGTGGTGCTGGGTTTTCTAGGATACAGAAAATATTTGACCTTTTAAATAAAATATGACAACTTAAATTTATTAGAGTGCTTTGTTCTGAAATTCACAGTCTACAACTGCTAGTCTTATATTTATTTTTAGATCTGAATATTTCAGGTTCAGCCTCTGGCTGCCCTGTATAAAATATTACAGGTAATTAGCTACTTGACTTAGACTATTTAAGTCAGCATCATTTTATAGGCTGACAGAAGTTTCCTTACAAAACTCTGTATCATCTATTTGATTTAGCTCTATTACATGAAGCAGTTGTTTGATGGTTAATGACAGGCTGATTCTGATGTAAGCTATTTCTTTGACTAGTTCTAAGACACTGTGGGATTGGGTTCCAGGAAAGGGGGTGCTTTCCAATTTCTCTTTCCTTAGAGTGGTGGGTCCCTTGATGAGGTCAGTTTCCCAGCGCTGGGTCCTGCCATAATCCATAACCTCGTCCTTGGACGCCCCCCCTGCCCTTTCTTGGCTTTAATAGGGAAATATTTTATTTCTCAGGTATTTAAAAATTACTTTCTATTTTCAGAAACTTTGGAACATTAGTAAGTACGCAGTAGACAAATATTTGGTAATTCTCAGTATGTCCAGGACGGCACACGGTGTCAAGAGGATCTTTCTTTTCCTCTTGCTTTCCTGAAGTAGCTCCCCGCCCCCGGGCCTGGCTGTGGTGTCAGTGGGTCTAGCTGGGAGCGGGAGCAGGAGCGGGAGGCCAGCCTGCTGCGGCCGGGGAGGCCCCAGGCTTCTCTCGGGTCAGTGGGCCTGGGTGGCTCCCTCCTGTATAATGGTGGAGCAACAGACAGAGGAGGAACGTTCTAGATGCGTATTTCTAAAGTTGCCTCTGTCAGTCCTTCGTAGACATGCATTGTGGGAAAACGCAGCTGGTTAGTGTGCTCTGGTAGCCAGGTCGTTGGTCAGCAGTCCTTCAGAGTAGTTTTTTTTTTTCTTTTTATTTGTTAGTTTTTTTAATGTGCTTTATTGGTGCATTATCCTCTCAATTTATTTTTTTAATTGGTGCAGTGTAATCATACATCTTTGTTAGGTACAAGCTGGTAGAGGCATACATGCACACATTTCAGCATAGTCCTAACGACCCTTTCAAACTGTTTTATGTCAGGAACAAAAGAAGCCTCTACTAATTCCACTAGTATTTCAGATGATAACTCTGCTAGTGTGAGGCGTGAGAACTCTGAGCCAGACCCAGCAGTAAAGCAGAAAGGTAAGGAGGCCCTCTCCCACCCTCCCACGGGAGGAGAGGGACACCGCGCTCTGGGGCGCCCGGCCCGAGGTGCCCCGGCTCTGCACGCGGCTCTGCACTCGGCTCTGCACGCGGCGCCGACTCCCTCTGCCTTCTCCCGTCAGTTGACGTGGCCTGGGCTCCTGCGGGGGCAGGGCCTCTCCCAGTGGACAGGCTTTGGAGCCGCTGCGCTGGCTTCCTGTTCAGAGGGGTTGGGATGGCCACCAGGCCATCGCCGCCATGATTTTCTGTCGTGTTCCTTGAGAGTCTCAAGTTGTAATTCTGCTTTTAGCTTAAACAGAAGTGTGTGAAGTGTGCCTCAGTCTCTGTGTCTTGTGGCCTGGGCTCCCGGTAGGCTTGCCAGGACCCCACCACTGGGCCAGGGCCGGGTTTGGCTGGCGAGGGCTGACGTGTGCCCATTCCATTGGTTCCTGCAGAAAGCCTTCGAGGCAGGGACTGTGGCTGCGAGCAGAGCCAGGCTGGCCTCCCGCCGCCTGCCTCCCACTGGTGGCTGAGAGGAGGCTGCAGGGGTGAAGGGGCTGTTGCCAGGAGAGGCTGCAAGTGTGGAGGAAGGGACTGGTGGCCTGGCAGCGGGGCGCCAGGGTGAGCCTGCAGGGTGGGGGGTGGGAGGCGTCCAGATGACTGGCCAGCTCCACACGGTGGTGGTGGAGCCCCGCCAGCCCTCCCGCAGCCAGGAGGGGAGCTCAGCCTTCCCCCCAGAGCAGAGGGACACTGCCGGCAGTGGCTTCAAGAGCGTAGCATGGTTACGCTTAGATTTCTAAAAGCATCCGTGCTAACTTGAGTGGCACAAAGAGTGGTCCAGAGGAGAGGAGACGAGAGGGTGGTCCAGGCCGGAGGAGAGGTGGATGGATTGCAGGTCCCTTGAGTCTGAGGAAGCTAGAGGAGGTGTGGACAAGGGGGCTGTGCAGGGATCGGGTCTGAGACCAGACCCGGCACGAGGGCAGAAGAAACCTGGAGTGTCGGCCCCGTGGCCACAGGGCGGGGGTGGGGGGCAGGGACTGCAAGTGTCTGGTGGCCTGGGGGAGGCGGCACTTCACTGTGCTTGCATCCCTTCAACTCCCGGCCTTGGGATGCAATTTCCCAAGTACCAGGTGAACCAGAGACACCTGGGGATTTGGAGCCCTGGGTTGCACAGGCCTCTTGGTGGGATTTCCCAAGTACCAGGTGAACCCAGAGACACCTGGGGATTTGGAGGCCTGGGCTGCACAGGCCTCGGTGCGATTTCCCAAGTAGCAGGTGAACCCAGAGATGCCTGGGGATTTGGAGGCCTGGGCTGCACAGGCCTCGGTGCGATTTCCCAAGTAGCAGGTGAACCCAGAGACACCTGGGGATTTGGAGCCCTGGGCTGCACAGGCCTCTCGGTGCCAGTGTCGCCAGGGCACGCTCTCTAGGCCGCACTGTGCTGAGACACTGCACCTACTCTCGTCCTGGGTGGCCCTGCCCCGCGGCCGAGCCGATCCACCCCTGGTGCCGATGTCCCCCTGGGGCCCCCGAAGCTGCCCAGTCGGCACCATTGCCTGCTTGCACCCCATCCCTCTTCCTGGAGCCCTGTCCTCCAGGCCTCGAGGCTGCCACTGCCTCTATGCTGTGCCATTTTGGGGTGACCTCGGAGGCTCCTGTTGCTGCGCCCTCCCTCCCGAGGAGCGCTCTGGCTGTGGTGTTTACGGGAAGTCCTCCCCAGAGGGGACAGCCCCGAGGTGTCTGAGGGGTGCTCAGGTGTGCGTGTGAGACTGAGTCCCCATGGTGCTGTCTGTCTGGAGGTGGGCAGGCACGCACAGTCCTCTCCCCCTGTGGAAATCCTTGAAGCGCCGGCCCTTCTGCAGATGCGCTTATGTATTTTAAGAATGTGCAGCATGATTGCACATTTTGAACCCGCCCTCCCTTGCTGCTCACTTAGTTGTGCCTGCTTGGGCCACGTGCCCCAGGAGCAGCACTTAGGAGACGGAAGCCTGGTCAGCTCGGTGGCTGTGGAGCTGGTGGGGGTGGCTGAGCTCGTTTGGGTCTGCCCGAAGTCTTGGAAACGGCCCAGAAGTTCTGCCTGGCAGGCTCAGAGCTGCCCCTAACCCTTGTGTGTGACTTTCCCATGGTTTCTTGGCCTCACAGTTTTGTGTCATTTGTGTCTGGGGTTCTCTTTCTTCACATCCCTGCTTTCAGTTTTACGTGATAACGTTTTATGATTCACAGTTGAAAGTCACACAGAATGGCAGGAGGTACTAGAAGAGAGGCCATGAAGAAATGGCTTTCTCCTTAGTAGACAGCCACAGTTACTAGTGATGCCTTTTCCTAATTCTGTGCAGATCATTAAGTTGAGGTGTACAAACAGGAAAGTTAATTCTCTGATGTGTTCTTTCTTTTTAGGTGACTCCCCCAGTGATGCAGGTAAGAAGGGCTTTGCCTGTGCTTGATACATGTGTGTGTGTGTGCGTGTGCGTGTGTGTGCATGTGTGTGTGAGTATGTGTGGATGAAAACCTGCTCTCAGATCCACGCATTACAGCATGAGGGAAAGAGGTTTATTTTAAAGAACTTATGTCAGTAGTGTTAATCAGCTTTACTGTTACTGTAACAAATACCTGAGATGAGAGTCAACTTGTGAAGTGAAAAATGTTTATTTTGGCTCCTGTTTTCAGAGGTTCTGATCTGTGATGGAGTGGCCTTGTTGCTTTGGGCCTGTTGCAGGGCAACACATCATGGCAGAAGCTCAAGGGAGCAAAGGTGCTAACCTCGCAGCTGGGAAGGAAAAGCAAGAGAGGAGGAGACCAGGGTCCCAAGGTCCCTTCAAGGGCAGGTGCCCAGCGCCCAGTGCCTGGGTGTCCTCCCTCAGGCCTCCCTTGGAAAGGTCCCACCCCCTCCCAGCAAGGCCAGGCGGCTGGGCCTCTAACCCGTGGGCCCGGGGGACGTTCAAATCCAAGCTGTGGCGTCAACCCGGGGTTTAACGTATCTTTGCAGTTTTAATCCTGTATATGGATTGCACATGTGTTTATATGTTTTAATCCTGAAAAGAATACATTTCAGGATTTTTCCCCTCAAAATATATATTCCCAGTATTACAATTCAGATTTATTTTTGCTATTTTTTAAAGAGTAAATTTCTTTTACGTTGAATAGTAAATTTGATTGTCTTAATAGTTTGGGCATGTAACTTGCTGATTAAATCTTTTTATCAATGTGAAGAAAACTTTATTCAGATTATAAAAACGATAAGGTACAAACCCACATATGGAAAATATTAAAAATGCAGAAAAGTATGAAAAAAATAAAAAGCCGGGGTAATTCCATTACCTGTAGCTTAAATGAACATCTGTCTAGGACCCTGAAAGTGTACATGTAATTATTAGGTGTATTATTATTCTATATTGTTAATGATGTATGAAAATGATGATGTTATTTTACACAATCGTCTAGATGTGACGATAACAACTTACTTCCTAATTGGCACCACCATCATTGATGATGGGTAAACATTTTGACAGATGTGTATTTACACCTGTCCATTTCTTTTCTTAGTTGGTATTTCCTTTAAGTTACATTGGTGAGTCGATCAGCTTACCTTTGTGAGTAGTTGAGCCAGTTTGCATTTCCAGAGTTCGAGTTTACCCATTTTCCCAAGTCTTCATTAAATTTAGATATCAGATATCTATTTCACCTTCATAAAAAAAAAAACCTCGTGTGTGTGTGTGTGTGTGTGTGTGTGCGTGCGCACGCGATACTGGGATTGAACCTAGGGGCATTCTACCTCTGAGCTACACCCCTAGTCCTATTTTTTTTTTTTTTTTTTGCGGTACTGGGCATTGAACTCAGGGGCTTTCTACCGCCGAGCTACACCCCCAGCCCTATTTTTTATTCTTTATTTTGAAACCGAGTCTCACTAAGTTGCGGAGTGCCTCACTATAGGTAGCTGAGGCTGGCCGCGAACCCGGATCCTCCGGTCTCAGCCTCCCGAATGCTGGGATTACAAGTGTGCGCCACCACACCCGGCCCCTAGTCCTATTTTTTATTCTTTACTTTGAAACAGGGTCTCACTATGTTGCAGAGGGCCTCACTAAGTGGCTGAGGCTGGCTGTGAACCTGCGATCCTCCTGTCTCAGCCTCCCAAGTACTGGGATTACAAGGGTGGATCACCACGCCAGTCTGATTGCTATCTTTTAAAATATTTATATTTAGATTAAATGTTTGCACCAGTCAGTTAATATTTATGTTTGAGTTACTGCTGGACTAAATATTCTGATTCTTTTCTGTGAATTGCTGATCGGACAGTCACCTGTTCAGAAGGGGAAGCTGGACCTATTGGCCAAGACAAGCTGGAGGTGTCAGAGAATCCGGAAGTCCCCAGCGAGCTCTCCTCCAGTGTCAGGTCTGTTCTCAGCCTGTTGCCGGGGGGAGTGGTCCAGTTAGGGGCTTCAGTGCTTGTGCCAGATTATCAGGATTACTTGTACCAATGAAGCAGGAACTGCCTGCCTGACTTTTCTGCACTGAGTTATGTGACTGTCCGTAGCGCCCGGTGGGGCTGAGTGGGTCACGTGATACCGATGTCTGTGTCCCTTAAGTCAAATTTTTGTTCACCTAAGAATTCTCCTTCACCTGGAGTCCCTCTTATGTCCCATTTTCTCCCTAGCTTCCACATATTAGGGAGAGCATTTGATTTTTAACTTTTAGTGACTGACTTATCTCACTTAACATGATGTTTTCCAGTTCCCTCCATTGTCCCTGCTGTTCTGCAGAGGGTGTCCACTAGGATGTTGAAGGCCTGGAAATCAGTGCTAAGCTTGTCTGGGTTTTCTCTTGTCCATTTGAAATGCATACGTGTTTCATATTTCTTTTTTTTTTTTGATTTTCCTATTTGGGTTTAGAAGAATACCTCGGCCTGGAAGTGCAAGACCAGCTCCTCCCCGGGTCAAACGGCAAGAGACCGTGGAGGCCTTACCCTCGGACAGGTGAGGCTGGTCGGCTGAGCGGCTGCAGCCACACGGGCTGCACGGTATCCTGTGTGTGTGTGTGTGTGTGTGTGTGTGTGTGTGTGTGCGCGCGCGCGTGTGCGCGCGGCTGTGGGATGGATGGGCCTTGTGGCTTGTGCCTGAGATGGGGTGGGGCGTGCAGCAGGTTGTGCTGGGAAAGCTCACCATAGCAAAAGGGAGGTGAGCGTAGGCCCTCCCTCACCTCGGGCGGCAGAGCAGCACACATTCAGGTGGACGGAAGGGGAAATGCATATGTTCGTACACAGTTACTTCTTAAAGCCCATGAGAAAATGTTGGGCTGTATTTCTCTGGTCTCTAGATGGAAAACTTCTTAAGCAAGGAAAAATAAGAAGGGGTTGGAAGATAAGAAGGGGTAAAGGCTTAATTGCCAAGAAGTCAAAAGTAAAAAGTTGTCCAGAAACCATCAGCGATATAAAGACAATAGATAGCATGGATCAAAGTGAGTTTCAGATGGAATACGAGACAGGAATTGGAGACGGCCATGTTTTCCTGGGAGAGTTTTGCTGCAAAGAGAAGCAGAGGGCTGTCGTGCGCGTGCGTACAGAGGCGCACCTATGCTGGAGCAGCTGCGGGCAGGTGCTTGGGGAGTGGTTCTGGAGTTGGGGACACTGGGGGACCCCTGTTGGCCTTGGAGGGTGTGTGAGAGCCCTCGGAGGGTGGCAGTCACCAGGGAGGTCAAGGTGGTGGCCAGGCTGCCCCATTGCTTGTCCAGGATGATGGCAGAACTTGGGTGAGAGGAGTTGTGTAAGTGGGGTGCTGCGGCGGGGCCATGGGGGGGGGATGACACAGGGCTACAGCGGGGACTGGATGCCAAATGAGGGGAAGTCTGGGGCATCCCTGGTCTACCGGGTCACCCCATGCCACCCCTGCACTCAGGTTAGCAGGCAAAGGGCTGGTCTCAGAGCCAGCGTCAGGGAAGGGGAGGCCCGGGAGCCTCTGTGAAGTAGAGAACACGCACAGGCGAGGCTGTGGGGCAGAGGGAGGCTGGCTGTGGCCAGAATGGAGACGGCAGGACAGGGCGGACTCACAGCGGACTCACCACTGTCCCCGGCATTTCACCGCCTTTGCCATTGGCTGGCGACAGGGTGAACTTGCTCTCAGGTGGTTCCAGATGCGCCGGGACGATTCTGATGTGGTCTTGTCTCTTCTTCTTAGGACGGGGAGTGGTAGAACCGTCTCCAATGTGATTGTTGATTCTCAGAACTCTGACAACGAAGATGATGATCAGTTTGTGGTGGAAGCTGCTCCTCAGCTCCCTGAAATGCCAGAAATGGAAATGGTTAGTACATCACAGGGTGGTTTTTTTTTTTTTTTTTTTTTTTGTGGTGCTGGGGACTGAATCCAAGGGCATTCTACCTCTGATCAACACCCTAACCCTACTTTTTATTCTTTATTTTGAAACAGGGTCTCACTAAGTTGCGGAGGGCCTCCCTAAGTAGCTGAGGCTGGCTGCAAACCTGCGATCCTCCTGTCTTAGCCTCCCAAGTACTGAGATTACAAGTATGTACCACCACGCCCATCTTACTAATTATATTTAAACAATATTAGAGACTAAAACTCCAACTTTTAGATTTACATAGACAAGCTGGGTGTGGTGGCACACATCTGTAATCTCAGTCACTTGGGAACATGAGATAGGATCACAGGTCCAAGGCCAGCCTGGGAAACTTAGCAAGATCCTCTCAAAATAAAAAATAAAAAAGGTCTGGGGATGTAACTTAGTGGTGAAGTGTCCCTGGGTTCAATCACATATCACATGTTCTAGGGGAAAAAAAAAAGATTTATATAGACAAAATTTTCCCATTTTTCAGTTAGTTTTCTACCATCTTTAATTTTGTCATAACCTTTTTGAGATCTACAAAAGCATGATTTGAAAATTCATCATCCCAGATCTTCTTTCTTTCGTGCTCAGGGGCCAGCTATGGAGCTAGAGGACAACGAGAAGCATGGTAAGTCCTGAGCCAGTGCACGTGTGTGCGTGTGTGCGTGTGTGCATGCGTGTGCGCGCATCACTTGAAAGAGGCCATCTTTTCTCCTGTCTGTTTTGGTGTCTTTGTAAATAATCACGTGACTGTAGCTACATGGACTTGTCTCTGTCTTCTATTCTTTCCCATTGTCTACACATCAGCTTCTATGCTAGTACCATGCTCTTAGTTCTGTGGCTCTGCAGTGTAGTTCGACATGGGTACTGTGATGCATCCAGCATTGCTCTTTGTGCTAAGGATTGCTTTGGCTGCTCTGGGACTCTTTTTCCTCCATATGAATTTTAGGATTGTTTTTTCTAGTTCTGCGAGGAGTATCATTGGCATTTTGATGGGAATTGTATGGAATCTGTAGATTGCTGTTGGTAATGTGGCCATTTTAACAATATTAATTCTGCTTATCCATGAACATGGGATGTCTTTCCATCTTCTAGTGTCTTCTTCAATTCCTTTCTTCAGAGTTCTATAATTTTCATTGTAGAGATCTTTCACCTCCTTGGTTAGGTTTAGTCCTAGGTATTTTTTTTTTTTTTTTTGTAGTCAATTACAAATGGGATCGTTTTCCTGATTTCATTCTCAGTGGATTCATTGTATGTTGATTTTATATCTTGCTACTTTGCTGAATTTGTTTATAAGGTTTAGAAGTATCCTGGTAGAATTTAGGGTTTCTAAAGTATAGAATCATATCATCTGCAAAAGTGGGAAAATTTGACTTCTTCCTTTCCTATTGGTACCCCTTTTATTTCTCTCTAATAATGGCTCTGGCTAAAATGTTAAGTGTTGTATTGAATAGATATGGCGAGAGTGGACATCTGTCTTATTCTTGATATTAGAGGAAATGCTTTCAGTATGACGTTGGCTTTGAGTTTGTCATACATAGCCTTTATGATGTTGAGGTAAGTTCCTTTTATTCCTAATTTTTTCATCTTCTTTTTTGTGTGTGTGCATATGTGTGGTACTGGAGATTGAACCCAGGGGCATTCTACCTCTGAGCTACAACTCCAGCCCTTTTTTATTTTTTATTTTGAAACAGGGTCTCACCGAGTTGTGGAGGACCTGTATTGCTGAGGCTGGCCACGAATTGTGATCCTCTTGTCTTAGCCTCCCAAGTATTGGGGTTACAGGTGTGTGCCACCATATTTGGCTTTTTTTTTTTTTTAAATCATGAAGGGGTGTTGGATTTTGTCCAAGTAACTTTTCTGCATCTTTTGAGATGAGTCATGTGATTTTTGTGTGGGTTCTATGGATGTAGTGATTTCCATTTATTGATTTGTATGTGTTGAGCCTTTGCATCCTGGGATGAAACCAACTTGATTGGTATAATCTTTTAAATGTATTGTTGAATTTAATCTTCTAATATTTTATTGAGGATTTTTGCATCTATGGTTATCAGTGATATTGGCCTGTAGTTCTCTTCCCTTAAAGTATCTTTAGCTGGGCTTGGTATCAGGGTGATACAGGCTTCCTAGAATTAGTTGAGAAGCGTTTCCTCCCTTTCAATTTCATGAAAGAATTTGAAGAGTATTGGCATTCATTCTTCGTAAAAGATTGGTAAAATTCAGCTGTGAATCTGTGAGGACCTGGAAGTTTTCTTTGTTAAAAGGCTTATTACCATGTCAGTCTCATTGCTTGTTATGGGTCTTTTTACCTTTTTTTTGGTTCTAGGCATTGAACCCTGGGACATGCTACTCAAGAGTTACACCCTCACTCCTTTTTATTTCCTGTTTTGAAATAGGGTCTTGCGAGCCGGGCGTGGTGGCGCACGCTTGTAATCCTAGCATTCGGGAGGCTGAGACCGGAGGATCTGGGTTCGCGGCCAGCCTCAGCTACCTAGTGAGGCACTCCGCAACTTAGTGAGACCCGGTTTCAAAATAAAGAATAAAGAAAAAAATAGGGCTGGGGGCATAGCTCGGAGGTAGAATGCCCCTGAGTTCAATCCCCAGTACTGCAAAAAAAAAAAAAAAAAAAAAAAAAAAAAAAAAAAAAAAAAAAAAAAAAGAAATAGGGTCTTGCTAGGTTGCTGAGAGTCTTGATATGGTGCTGAGGTTGTTTTCTAACCTATGATTCTCCTATCTCAGCTTCTCAAGTCCTGGGATTTTAGGTGTGTGCCACCATGCCTGGCTGTTTAGGTTTTCTGTATTCCCTAGATTCAATTTTGGTTGTTTATATGTGTCTAGAAACTTATCCCTTTCTTCTTTTTTTTTTTTTTTGCGGTACTGGGGATTGAACTCAGGGGCATTCTACCTCCGAGCTACACCCCCAGCCCTATTTTTTATTCTTTATTTTGAAACCGAGTCTCACTAAGTTGCGGAGTGCCTCACTAGATAGCTGAGGCTGGCCTCGAACCCGGATCCTCCGGTCTCAGCCTCCCGAATGCTGGGATTACAAGCGTGCGCCACCACGCCCGGCTTATCCCTTTCTTCTTGATTTTCCAGTTTATTGAAATATAACTTTTTAAAATATTCTTTAATGATCCTCTGGATGTCAACTACATTTGTTGTATTATCCTCCTTTCATTTCTCATCTTACTAATTTGGGTCTTCTCTTTTGGTTAGTTTGGCTAGGGGTTTGTCAGTCTTGTTTATTTTTTAGAAAACTAACTCTTTGTTTCATTGATTCTTTTTATTGCTTTGTTTCTAATTTGATAGTTTTGGCTCAAATCTTTATTATTTCTTTCCTTCTATTAGTTGGATTGAACCCAGGTGTGCTCTGCTACTGAGCTGTACCCCTCAGCCCTATTTACTTATTTATTTATTTTGCGATTGGGCTCTGTAAATTGCCCAGGTTCGCTTCAAACTTGTGACTATCCTGTCTCAGCCTTCCAGCTACTAGGCTTATAGGCGTGTACCACCGTGCCTGGCTCTTGTCATTTATTTCTAATTGTGTTCCCTTGTGATGTGAAAAAAATGCAAGAGATTATTCAGTTTTTTTTTTTGTTGTTGTTGTTTATTGTTATTTGCTAAGACTTGCTTTATGGCTTAATACATAATCAGTTTTGGAAAAGTTCCATAAGTGGCTGAAAAGAAAATATATTTAGTTATTGTTGGATAAAATACTATGAGGGTGTTTGTTAAGCCAGTTGATCTATAGTACGGTTCAAGTCTGAAGTGTCTTTGTTTATTTTCTGTCTGGATGACCTATCCGTTGGAGAGGTGTATTGAAATCCCCTAGTATTATTGCATTGGGATCTATTGGTCTCATATCTAGTAATTTTTTTTAATGAAATTGATATTTGGAGCATACATATCTACAAGCATTTTTGTTGAATTATTCCCTTTATAAATATATAATGACCTTCTTTGTCTCTTCTAATTTTTTATTTATTTATTTTTTTTTTGTGGTACTGGGGATTGAACTCTGGCATTCTACCTCTGAGCTATACCCCCAGCCCTATTTTATTTTCATTTAAAAACAGGGACTCCCTAGGTTGATGAGAGTCTCACTACTTCCTGAGACTGTCTTCGAACCTGTGATCTTCCTGTCTCAGCCTCCCAAGTACTGGGATTACAAGTGTGCACCACATCTGGCGTGTCTCTTTTGACTTTGAAGTCTGCTTTGTCTCATATAAGGTCTCATATAAGAGTGGTTACTACTGCTTGCTTTTGGATACTGCTTGCATGGAATATAATTTTCTGTCATCTTGAGTCTGTGAATGTCTTTGCCTGTGAGGCATTTTTCTTGGAGACAATATACAACTGGGTCTTGTTTTGTAATCCAGTTTATATCTTTTTTTTTTTTTTTGCGGTACTGGGGATTGAACTCAGGGGGATTCTATCTCTGAGCTATACCCCCAGCCCTATTTTTTATTCTTTATTTTGAAACTGAGTCTCACTAGGTTGCAGAGTGCCTCACTAGGTAGCTGAGGCTGGCTGTGAACCCGGATCCTCCCGTCTCAGCCTCCCGAATGCTGGGATTACAAGTGTGCGCCACCACGCCCGGCTTCCAGTCTATATCTTTTAATTGGAGAATTAAGACCATTTACAGTCAGTATTATTATAAAGAGGTATGTTTTGCTTCCTATTATCTTTTTTTTTTTTTTTTGTGGTGCTGGGGTTGGAATCCAGGGGCATTCTACCTTTAACCTACACCCACAGCCCTATTTTATTCTTTTATTTTGAAACAGAGTCTCACTAAATTGCAGAGGGTCTCACTAGGTTCCTGAGGCTGGCCAAGAACCCGCAATCCTCCTGTCTTAGCCTCCCAAGTAATGGGATTATAGGTGTATCACCCCACCCAGCTTTGTTTTATTTCTAATGTTTGAATTGTTCCTAATTCTCATTTGCTTATCTGTTTTTCTAGTGTGTTTAATTCTTTCCCATGCTCTCTTGGTTATTTTTATCTTCTTTGTGAGGGTTCTTTTAAGTATCTTTTGTAGTGCTATTTTAGTAGTTGTGAATTCCTTTATGCTTTTGGGGGAAGAGTTTTATTTCTCCTTCGATTTCTAAGGATAGCTTTGCTGGATATAGTAATCTAAGTTGGCAGTTGTTTTCCTTTGGGCATGAAATGTATCTGTCATTTCATACTCTCCTGGCCTTTTGAGTTTCTGCTGAGAAATATGTTGTCATTTTGATGGGTTTGCCTCTGTAAGTGATTAGGTACTTTTCCCTTGAAGCTTTTAAAATTATTTTTTTCTGAAGCCTGGCGTGGTGGTGCACACTTGTAATCCCAGCATTTGGGAGGCTGAGACTGGAGGATCCGGGTTCGCGGCCAGCCTCAGCTACCTAGTGAAGCACTCTGCAACTTAGTGATACCCTGTTTCAAAATAAAGAATAAAAAATAGGGCTGAGGGTATAGCTCGGAGGTAGAATGCCCCTGAGTTTATTCCCCAGTACCGCAAAAAAAAATTTTTTTTCCCAACTTTTTGGTATTTTAACTATAATATGTCATGGAGAAGTTCTTTTCTGGTCCTGTCTGTTTGGAGTTCTAAATGACTCTAATACCTGTGGGTCCATCTCCTTCCCCAGATTGGGGACATTTTCTCCTATTATTTTACTGAATAAGTTTTCTATGCCATTAGTCTATATCTCCTCTTGTACCTCAAGGCCTAGGATTCTTGCATTTGGCCTTTTAATATATTTTGTTCATAGTTTCTAGTTTCCTTCTTCACCACTGTCTGAGTATTCCAATCCTCACACCTAATCTTCCAGCTCTGATGTGCTTGCCTCTGCTTGATCCAGTCTGCTGGTGAGACTCTCCACTGAGGTTTTTATTTAACTGAGTTTTTCATTTCTAAGATTTCTGTCCAGTTCTTTTTCAGAATCTCTCCTTTATTGAAATGTTCTCTCATCGCCTGCATTTTCTCCCTTAGTTCATTTCTTAGGTTTTCTTTTAACTCATTGGTCACTTTAACAGTCACCTTTTTGAATTCTTTGTCTAGCGTCTCCTCTACTTCAGGGTCTCTGGACTTAGTTGTTGGTGAGTTTTGAACTTTTGGACATACTGTATTGCCCTGTTCTCTCATATCGCCTTTGTTTTTATGTTGAAATCTGCTCCTGTGTTGAGGCAGGCCTCTCTAGCACTGCTGTGTGAGTGTCTCTTCAGTTTGCTGCTTCTCTTTATGACGTGCCCTAGGCTGTGGCTTGTCTTAGCCTTGGTGCGTCTGCTCAGTGTGTTCAGAGTGCTGTGTTCAATCCCAGTTCCACCCTGGGAGGAGAAAGTAGCCATCAGTAGCAGCTATAGCTTGAAAGCAAGCCATCTATCAGTGTACAGTAAAAACCCATTGAAAGTGATCTCTCCCACTCCACTGACCAAAGACAAGGGGGAGGGTTGGCTTCAAATCAGGTAATAAAGTAAATATGTACATATATATATTAAACTACGTACATATTAAACTACATAGAAAATAGATGGTAGCTGGGCATGGTAGCGCATGCCTGTAATCCCAGTACTTGGGAGGCTGAGACGGGAGGATCGCTGGTTTGAGGCCAATCTCAGCAACTTAGTGAGACCCTACTTAAAAGTAAAAAGGAAAGCCGGGCGTGGTGGCGCACGCTTGTAATCCCAGCATTCGGGAGGCTGAGACCGGAGGATCCGGGTTCGAGGCCAGCCTCAGCTACCTAGTGAGGCACTCTGCAACTTAGTGAGACTCGGTTTCAAAATAAAGAATAAAAAATAGGGCTGGGGGTATAGCTTGGAGGTAGAATGCCCCTGAGTTCAATCCCCAGTACCGCCAAAAAAAAAAAAAAAAAAAAAAGTAAAAAAGGACTGGGGTGTAGCTTGGAGGTAAAATGCCCTGGGTTCAATCCTTAGTGCCAAGAAGAAAAAAAAAAGAAAGACAGAAAAGAAAGTAGAGGGAAATGGGAAGGAAGAAAACAGAAGAGAGAAAAAAAGAAAAGAAAACAATATGTTGGGAAGAAAGAGGGACAGAAGGTAAAACAAACACAACAAGAAAGAAAGAAAAAAGAAGGGGAGGTACTACAGAGAGAGAGAGAAGAGAGAGAGAAACTTCTAATTAACAAGTTAAAGATTTAAAATTACATTAAAGTATGAAATAACAAGTAGCCACAGGAACCCAAACAAGCCCGCACAGAAGGTAATACAGATGACATGGAGACACAGATGGAAAGCCCGAGCGTTCCTGCTGTGGTGTTGCGTGCGGGGGACTTCTCTCGTGTATTTCAGTTTTGAAAGCAGCTAGAATTGGAACTGTGGCCAGGAACGAAGCCGGAGCCTCGCACCCTGGCTCCGGGTGCAGAGGCAGCGTCTGGACTGCATGACTGTGTATTTGTTTTCTCTTGTGTCTAAATTAGGCAGTTACTTAAAACCAAACTGCAGAGCTTAGTCACTGCAGCCTATCCCTCCCCTTCTGTTAAAGTGTGTGTGTTCGTCAGCGCCTGTCCTTGCCTCCATCTTGCTTGTCAGTTTTGAGCTGACAGTCTGCTAGCGTTCACGTCGTCATCCTGCGGAGACCGTGTCCAGCCCCGGGGTTGCTGCATGTCCCTCTCCGTGTGGGTGCACCCGCTTGTTCACTCAGCCTCGTATTAGTGCATGCTTCAGTAAAACATATCTTCTACAAAATGATTTTTCATAATATTTAACCCATGTGTAAGTCTAAAAGGACTTTAGTCCTCCCACCCCAGTGTAGAGGAAGTGTTAGTCCTTAGAAATAATTCAGAACTGTGGTGTTTGTCAGGTGGTTATGTTCTTGCTTGTTAATCTACACTTCATCATTACTCTTGAAAATAGAAAAGGAAATCTGTTTTATTTCTGAAGCTATCCCCCTTTCAAGGAGATGATTTCCTTGAAACACTTTGAAATTTTACAGTTAGTTTCTGCCACCAGCTGCTGTATCATTCTGTTGTCGACTATCTTGGTGAAATAAAAACTGAAACTTTTCCATGTAGAAAGAGGAGGGGTAATAATTTCGTATTATTTCCTTCATTCTTCCACCCATGTGGAATAGCTCCTTGAGGCAGAGATAAGCTTTAACATAAAACCATTGATTTTCAACAGGTGGCCTTGTGAAGAAAATTTTGGAGACTAAGAAAGATTATGAGAAGTTGCAGCAGCCAGCCACACCCGGAGAGAAGGTAATGGAATGATCTGTGTAAACACTGGTGTTGGGGCAGTCTGTTTCACACGTTTATTTTTTATTTTTTTAAATTTTTTTTGCAGTACTGGGGATTGAACTCAGGGGCATTCTACCTCCGAGCTATACCTCCAGCCCTATTTCTTATTCTTTATTTTGAAACCGGGTCTCACTAAGTTGCGGAATGCCTCATTAGGTAGCTGAGGCTGGCCTCAAACCCGGATCCTCCGGTCTCAGCCTCCCGAATGCTGGGATTATAAGCGTGCGCCACCACACCCGGCTTCACACATTTATTTATTTACTTACTTACTTACTTTTGTGGCACTGGGGATTGAACCTAGGGCCATTCTACCTCCGAGCTACATCCCCAGTCCTATTTTTAAATTTTGAAACAGGGTCCCGCTAGGTTGATGAAAGTCTGTTTGCTGAGGCTGTCCTTGAACCTGCAGTCTTCCTATCTCAGCCTCCCAAGTACTGGGATTACAAGTGTGCCCCACCATGCCTGGCTCACACATTTACTTTAAAAATTTGACGCTTCTTTCAAATGTGATTATGTGATTATCAGGAATGGCTGATTACATATTTAAAGGCCATCCCTCCCGCCCCAGTTGGGAGAGTAGAGAATGTGGGGCTCTTTCTGGGTGGGGCTGCTTTCCCGGACTAGCCTCCAGCCTGTCGTGGGGGAGAGCGGCTGCCCTGGAGCCCGGGAGCCAGAGGCCGGTTCTGCCTGTTCCCCTGGCCGGCCCTTCTCCCAGGCCGTGCCTGTGGAGCGGTGGCTGCCCGGCCCGGCTGATTGCAAAGTGAGTGCCTGAGGACGTCCCAGCCTGGTGTCCGACCTCTTTGAACCTGCCTTCGGGCCTGCCTTCCAGGTGTCTGATGTGGCTGTGTTGGGACCGGGGCCTCCTGCCAGCCGCTGCCCTCTCCTTAAGCGTGTGGCCACTGGGGTGAGCACCTGCTGGCGAGGTGGTGTCTGTCCCTCAAGTGCCACAGCGAGGTTTCTCTGACAGTCTCTAAACAGTAAGAATAAATGTATGTGTATTTTTAACAGAAATTCCTATAGGTAATCAGCCAGCAGTTCCAGGTTTTCTTTTGGGAGTGCACGCATGCGCACCATTTCTCCTCCTGAGGTAGTGGTTACTGGTTTGAAATAATTGCTTCACGTGTCCTGGCGTGTCATGTGGATGTGGCCAGAACAGTTGAGGCTGACGTTAGGGGGGCCCTCAGCAGCAGGGGGGAGGGACGTGGCCTCAGCTTTGCTGATGCGTGTGCTGCTCCTGGCAAGGGGAAGGGCCTGCTCTGTTGTCCGTTCCTGTGGAATTGTGATACATCACAGTCCCTTGCACACGCACGGTGTCCCTGAGCCCCAGTGGAGACCTGGGCACATCCCTCCAAGCTGCTGGTGTAGGTAACCTTTCAGGAGCCCACTGGTCCACATTTTAGAACTATGTTTTTTATAGAGCACACTGGGACCACGTTTCACAGTCTCATCTGAAGGGTGAATTTCAAATTGGTAAATCTTTTGCCTTGAGAGAATGTCCTTGCTTGGTGAACATTTGTTGTTTTGACAAATTTCAGCCAGTGTATCTCAAGTCAGGAGTGATGTGTATGACTGTTGAATAGGGAAGAATCAGCAAGCCTTGGTGGGTTTATTAATGAACAGGCTGGTCTTTATCTGTAAAGACAAGACCAGCCTGTGGCCTGCAGTTTGCTGACCCTGGTTTCAGAGTGCACGGGTCCCATGTTCCCCAGGGGTTGCCACTTTGCTCTTCTGAGGGAGGTGGCAGCTTACTCTCCAGGAGAGAAAGGAGAAAGCGAACACAGCCATCAGCCTGGCAAGTGCCCCCTCCCTGCCCCCATGCCCGGGCTTTCTGCCGCTCTTCTGTAGTGTGCATCTCCTAGGATTGTGTAGCAACAGAATCTTGGCACAGTACTCTCCGGGGCAGGTGGTGGCCGGCTTCTTTTGCTCAGCGTGGTTACTTTCACAGTTAGCCGAGCCGAAGCACGTGTCAGTGGTTGATTCCTTTTCACTGCGAGCAGTCCGTGCTCCATTGTTACTGCTCATCTCCAGCGGGCATGTGGGTTGTTTCTGGTTTGGACCATCACAGTTGGAGCTGCTGGGAACATCCATGTCCCAACCCGTGTTAGGTAAGAGCTTTCCCTCTTGTGTCGGCGCCTCGGAGTGGACTGCCAAGCCATGTGGACACTGCCAGCTTTTCCCAGGCGGAGGTACTGCTCGGGATCCTGCCAGCTGCGTCTGAGTTCCAGCCCCTCCACGTCACCACTGGGTGTGCGCAATCTGTTTGATTTTTCACAGTTATAATTTGCGTTTCCCTAATAGCTAATGATATTGAACATCTTTACATGTGATTTGCCATCCTTATGTCTCCCTTGATAAGGTGTCCAAGTTTTGTTGTTGTTGTTGTTGTTGTTTTTTTGCCCAATTTTAATTGGGGTGGTTGCGTATTATTGAGTCCTAAGAGTTCTTTGTATATTCTGGAAACAAATCCTTTATCAGATATGATTTGCAAATATTTTCTCCCAATCTGTGGCTTGACTTTTACTTAATATTTTCAAAGAGTAGAAGTTTTAAGTTTTAATGTAGTCAAGTTTACCAGTTTGTTCTTTCATGGATTGAACTTTTGGTGTTGTATCTAAGTAACCCTCAGTTACAAAGGTTTTCTCCTAGAAGTTTTATAAAGCTTTGTGTTTTAATTTTTGTATAGGGTGTGAGGTATGCTTCAAAGCTCATTTACTTATTGTTGCATATGATATCCAAATGTTCCGGTATCATTTGTTGAATTATCATACTTGTTTGTTTATGTAGTTTACTAATCCAGTGGTTGGGAGATGGTATGTTTTTGTTTTCCTAACTGCTTAGATTTAGTGCCTGTTTGCTCAGCTAAGTGCTTTGTGTTACGAGCTCAGAACATGGATGCAGATGCACAGTGAATGCACAACTCCGGACTTCGGGGTGGACTTTAGGAATGTAATATGGTGTAAGTACCGTGCACCATAGGCCCCCGGTGAGGCCAGACAGTCAAGCCCGGCAGTGCTGCTGCAGGAATTGTTAAGTCACGTTAAGTAGGTGGGGGAGGTGTTACAAGTAACCTCAAATGCGACTCAGTGCCGAGTCTGTGAAAATCTTCTCGGAGCTCTTGGCCTTCTAGAACTGGCCACTGCGCTGGACTCTCAGGTGGTGTTTGCGCATATCTTTGCCTCTTTCTCTTTTGGGTTGCTTGTTTCTTTGTACATTTTTAACATATGATGTGTAGATTATATATAATAATGTATGTCTTTCTTTGTTGTTGTTAAGGGGGTTGAACCCAGGGGCGTTCTACCTTTTTTTTTTTTTTTTTTTTTTTTTTTTTTTTAGTGGTACTGGGGATTGAACTCAGGGGCATATACTCCCAGCCCTATTTGGAAACAAGGTCTCACTAAGTTGTTGAGTTGCTGAGGCCATTGAAAACTTGTTTGAAAATAAAAAGGGCTAGGAGTTTAGCTTGGAGATAGAACACCCCTGGGTTCAATCCTTAATACTGCCAATAAACAAATCAATAAATCAAATAGTGGGTATTTTCTCTGCTAGACACATAAATTGTGGTGTGTCCTTTGTCCCAGTACTTTTTATTTTTTTGAAGGGAGCATTTTTGTAATGCTAAGAAAATACATATTTGTAGTCTAGGCCTGTCTCCAGCCTGTCTTTGAAGTTACATTGGAAGAAAAGCTATTTCTTACTGTACTAATGCACTCAAACAACACATTATAGAATAAATACGTGGATCAGATGCCTTAAGGACTTTCTTCATTATCTTGACATACGTACTCTCTTTTCAAGAGGAAATATAAACTTTGTTAATAGTAAGATATTAGCTTCTGCCAGCATTCCCCCTCCCCTTAACTCAGGTTATGGAGAATTTTTTGAAAAATAACCAAAAAAGCAGTTTCATTACAGTGTTTCTTATGCTATAAAAATTCTTGCTTTCTAAAGCTTTATAAATGAAGATGCTTTAGAGTCATGGCTAATATTTCAAAGATTGTTCACTTACTTTAAAGAACTGTTTAAAAGCCGGGCGTGGTGGTGCATGCTTGTAATCCTAGTACTTGGGAGGCCAAGACGGGAAGATCACAGGTTCAAAGTCAACCATGGCAACTTAGTGAGACTCTCAGCAACCTAGTGAAACCCTGTTTCCAAATAAATAAAATCGGGCTGAGGGTGTAACTTGGAGGTAGAACGCCTCTGGATTTAATCCTTAGTACCAAAAAAAAAAAAAAAAAAGAACTTTAAATATGTCTCCTAGTCGGGTGTGGTGACTCACACCTGTAGTACCAGTTCTTGGGAGGCTGAGACAGGAGGATCTCAGGTTCTCAGCCAGTCTCTGCAACTTAGCGAAAATTAAAAGACAAGACAGGGCTGGGGTGAAGCCAAAGACCGTTCTCCAGTTTTCCAGTCGTCTTTCGCATTGCCACCCTCAGTGTGGCTTTGCACTTTGTGTGTGTTCTGATCGAGTGCAAATGTCAGGTGCTTTTTTCCATTTAAATTCTTATTTTAAAGTAGACTCCGGGGGTTCTTGTTTCTGTAGCTTCTCTTGTGGTTTTGCTTTCTCTGCCTGTTCTCCCTCTGTCAGCTGTCCCACCGCCACCTCCAGGCCAGAGTTGGGCCTGTGTGCACAGCGTTTGACCCCCCAGATGTGCTGAAGTCACAGTAAGGGTGCTCGCTGAGGGTGCCGCACAGGGCTGGTGCTCACAGGGACTTTGGATGGCTGTTGGGGAGCATTTGAAAGAGTGTCTGTTGGTGGGCACTTGGCCTTGTCACGAGCATGTTAGGATTTGTAGCTGGGATTTTAGTTTCCTTTGGTCTATATCCATCCTCATGTCATTTGTTTCTTTGGCCACTAGGTGGTGCAATTTCATCACAAATGCCTGAACCCTCTTAGCAAAAGCTTGTCAGACTAGTGTTCAGCTTGGCTTAGTTTATTTGTGGCTCAAGTATTTCTGGAATTCTTTTGGGGGGGGCTGGGCAGGAATATTATCTACATTGACATTTCTATGAAGGAAATAAAAAGAGACTGCGATATTTCTTCATTGGGAAGACTTCCATAGCAAATTGGAGAACCACTGAAATTGCTTTTAATCATGAAAGGTTAAGGGGGAGGCTTGTTAGTTTTTGGAAGATTTTGGTTTTAAGGAAATCAGGTGATAATTTTGTGTTCCCAAGTCAGGGCTCTAAGGGTAGTATTTTCTCTGCAGGGTGGGTATTTAAGCTTTAGGTCTAAAGTTAAATTGTCACCACATAATCTTGTAAAAATCAGGCGCCAATAGTACCACTAAAATATTTAGAGATATATGCCATGGATACATTGTAGACCCCCTAAATGGTCTGGGAGCCATTGAAACATTACATGTGTGTGAACTTTGTAAAGGTATTACGAAGAGATAGGCTTTTTCTATAGACCAAGTTCATGACAGGGATAAAATATCAGAGTACTTTACCTGGGAAGAAAATCTGTGACTTAGGGAAATTTTAGTATAAGAATGTAATTAGCTGTAATTCACAAACATTTCCAAGTTGGTCAGTCATCATTTTCCATTATGATTATTCAGTGAATGCTCATTTTTATTTATTCCCACAATGCCAGTTTGAACAAAGGGTGGGGGTGGGCTGCAGAGCAAGCTCAGTGACCAGGATTAGAACTCAGGAAGTCAGGTGCTTGGACTCCGTGGAGCTGGGGGGGGAGGCACGGAGCGCGCAGAGAGGAGACCGGGGCCTGGGTGGAGGCAGACCCCCCTGGCCACCAGGAGGGGACGGCGTGTCCTCCCCGACTGAGGACTCCCTCTCAGCTTTGCAGGGGAGAGACCTGAGAAGCTGCCCAGCGAGGATCCTCCAGGATTAGAAAGTTAGGGCTTAGGATGTAGAAGGAGTGGGCTAGAGGCACTGTCGTGGAGAACGGGGCCGTGCCCCTGGCGCATTTGGCCTGGCTGGGTCGCCTGTGCCTGACCGTGCGGGTGCGCTTTCCAAGGAGGCCCGCCGCTGCCCCCTGCCCCTCCCCTCACTGGCTCTGACCGGCCTCCTGTGCCTCCCTTGCGAGCCTCCCCCTGCGGTTCCAGGACTGGCTTCCCCTGCCTCACTGTGAACCAGGCAGGCTGTCCCGGGCCGCTCTCGTCCCTGGCTGTTTTTGTTCTTTCTACAACGTTCTCATCTGTGCTCCCTGTTAGGTGGGAAGCACGTTGCTTTAGTCCTGGTTGCCAGTCCTTAGTTACTCTTGCCTGCCCACCTCTGACCTGAGCAGCAGCTTCTGCGGCCGGATGGGCAGGTGTTGCTGGGTTTTAACATCGTCTGGCGCAGCTGACTCAGGCCAAATCCACCAAGCAGTGTGCACTTTTATGACTTCTCCCAGGTATGGGTCACATAGGGTATTTTAGTGGAAGGAAAACCCAAGATTCTTAGCATTAAATGCTTTGATTTCCTTTGAGTGGCCCGGATGCATATGTAATTTTTCTTTTTTTTTTTTTTTTTTTTTTTTTTTTGCGGTACTGGGGGTTGAACTCCGGGGCATTCTACCTCCGAGCTATATCCCCAGCCCTATTTTTTATTCCTTATTTTGAAACCGGGTCTCACTAAGTTGCGGAGTGCCTCACTTAGGTAGCTGAGGCTGGTCGCGAACCCGGATCCTCCGGTCTCAGCCTCCCGAATGCTGGGATTACAAGCATGCGCCACCATGCCCGGCTCATATGTAATTTTTCATACAGGAATATTATTAAGGTTTTTCTGATCAAAATCTCCCAGTGGTTCCTCCTGGTGGCCCCTCCCCTCGAGTTGTGATCCCTTTAAAACTAATAAAGCCTGATGATAATACTTACTACCTGTCACCGATGCATGCTGACGGACGGAAGGCTTGTGTTATCTCAAGCTTGACTCTAACTCCCACATTTTGGGGAATAGATCTTAAGGGACCTTAGATCCCTTAAAGGAAAACAATGATACAAAAACAAAATAGAAATGTGTTTATTTAGAAATGAAGTTATTAATAATTTACAAATAAATAAATACATTGTCTTAATACTCTTACATGGCACTCCACACTGTAAACAAGACGAAGTCTACAAGTTTTGTTAGATTTTTAAATTTAGGAGTAATATTCATATTTTGGTACTGACTAGATTTCTTGGTAACTTAACAAAGCGTTTCCTAGACAAATAGGGTTTACTTGCAGTCTAAAGTGTAGAAAAATAGGCTGAGAGCCGAGCATGGTGGCACACGCTTGTAATCCTAGTACTTGGGAGGCTGAGACTAGAGGATCCAGGTTCGCAGCCAGCCTCAGCTACTTAGTGAGGCCCTCTGCAACTTAGACCCTGTTTCAAAATAAAGAATAAAAAACAGGACTGGGGTATAGCTCAGAGGTAGAATGCCCCTGGGTTCAGTCCCCAGTAACTAACACACACACACACACACACACACACACACACACACTCACACGATAGAAAAGTAAGACTGTAAGATTAATAACTATACAAAGCAGATAAAGTAAATACTTTTAAATTTAACTCCTAGACATCCACACCAAGAGCTCACGCCCCAGGTCGCCGCTGTGATGAGCGGGCATCTGCCATCCGGAAGCTTCCCTTTAACAGCGTGCTCCCGGCACGGAGTAGCTTCTCTCCACGAGCATTAGAAGACTCGAGTATTTGCTTAGGGACCGTTTGCTCGCCTGCTTGGGGGTCTGACTTGACCTGCCTTAGAGATGAGCCCGTGGTTGCAGGACGTGTGAGGTGGAGTATTTCTGGATACGCAGGACACGGAAATGCTCCCGCCGGGCTGAGCTTTTCTTTTGTACCTTGAACTCAGGTATTCCTCTGCTTGAGAAGAAAATGAACTTTGACAGGTTGCATATCGATCAGTTCCTGCAGTCATGGGAGAGCGTGCTATTTAAAGCAAATACTTTTCGATTGCCCCCCCCCACCCCCATGTCCGGCTTCTGTGTCTTGGGTTGCTTCATGTAGGGTAGAGCTCTGCAGGAGTGTGGAGTCAGAGGCAGCAGCAGAGCCGGGGGCTGTGGCAGACGCGCCAGCTCGCAGTGGGCGACGCCCCGGCCTCCCCTGTGGCCTTCTCCTGCTTCTGAGAGAGGCTCGTGGTAATACCAAAGGGCCCTGGCTGCTCATCCGTGTCCCCAAGCCCGCCACCTCCTGGGTGGGTTAGGTTGTGTTTTGTGTAAGGACAGATTTTCAGTACTTTTACTCTGTTTCCGAAGATTACTGTTTCATCTGACTAATTCCTGTGGTGAGTGAGCATGGCAGTAGAGTTTTAAATTTTACTGTGCATATTAAGATACTTTAACACAAGCTAGTGTTTATCCGGGAAGCTGTGTGTGCTCTTTGAGGCAAATGCTCCCTGCCGGCCTCCCCCCCCCTCCGTGGTCACGGAAAGGAGAGTTGGAACCTGCCAGGACGTTAGAGCTGTGCCTTCAGGAGGACAAGGAAAGTCCCTCCTTAGTATCCTCAAATAAAATTATGAACTTTAAGATGAGTGTTCCAGATTCTGCTTGGTTCTGTGACAGGAGTGTTGGAGGAGTCACTGGGCAGGGTCCTGAGGGCGCTCCACCACAGGCCGCTCTGGATCGGATTTCTACACTTCTGCACCCTAAGGAGAACCCTAGACAGTCTCACATTAGTGAACACAGCGTCAAACACACAGAAACCTCTTAATGAGCACTATGAATGGGTTTTGTTTTATTTTGGGGTGCTGGGGTTGAATCCCCGGAGCATTTTGTCTCTGGGACCTCTTTTTTGAAACAGGGTCTCCCTAAGTTGCCGAGACTGGCCTTAAACCTGTATTCCTCCTGGGTCAGCCTCCCAAGTACTGACTTACAGGCCTGCACTACCAGGCCCAGCTGTGAGTGGTTTTTTAATAGAATTGTTGTCATTTAAGTCAGTGAGGGATTTACTAATTTGTGTATAATAAAGACAATATATGTTCCCCTCACAAAGTCTTTTATTATCATATTGATTCCTTTTAGTCATTTAGCATTTTAATTTCAAGTTACTTATATGCCGTTGCCTCTTTTGTAAAGTAAGCACGTTATTTTGAGCTGACCATAGGCTGCTCTGCCGTTGGAAGGAATAGTTGCGACCTGTACCTTTCTCGGCACCCCTCCTGGTAACCTCTTGCAAAACGGCAGTGCCCCCCCCACCAGGAGACTGAGCCCGACCAGTGCCTCAGCACCTGCTGCCACCCCTTAGTGACCTCGTCCTCTTGAGCCCGCTGCAGCCTCCCTGCACCAACCTGCTCTCCAGCCTGCCGCTCTCGCTCCTCAAGTGTGTGTCAGTGGGCTCGTCCAGCTCTGGTGCTTCAGGACTCTCTCTCGGCACAGTCTCAAATGCCTGACTACAAATTGCTAGATCCTATGGCAGTTGTGTGTTTAGTGTTTGGAGAAACAGTCAGCCCTCTCCAGAGTGGCTGTATCTAAAACGATACATTCCAGCAACAGTTGCGCATGGCCTGGTTTCTCCTGGTCAGCATTCGGTGGTGTCGCTATTTTTATTTTGGCCATTATGGTAGTTATGTAGTAATTCTTTTTTTTTTTTTTGTGGTACTAAGAATTGAACCCAAGCTATACCCCTAGCCTGGATTTCTTCCTTCCTTCCTTCCTTCCTTCCTTCCTTTGTTTATTTATTTATTTATTTATTTTTTTGCGGTACTGGGGATTGAACTCAGAGGCATTCTACCTTCGAGTATACCCCCAGCCCTATTTTTTATTCTTTATTTTGAAACCGGGTCTCACTAAGTTGCGGAGTGCCTCACTTAGGTAGCTGAGGCTGGCCGCGAACCCGGATCCTCCGGTCTCAGCCTCCCAAATGCTGGGATTACAAGCGTGCGCCACCAGGCCCGGCTTCCTTTGTTTATTTATAAACAGAGCCTCACTAAGTTGCTGAGGCTGGCTGCAAACCTATGATCTTCCTGTTTCAGCCTCCCAAGTACTGGGATCACAGGTGGGCACCACCACGCTCAGCTTTTTTGGGGGGACATTCTACCTCTGAGCTACAGCCCTATTTTTTTAAATATTGAAACAGGATGTCACTGAGTTTTGGAGGGCCTCTCTAAGTTGCTGAGGCTGGCCTCAAACCTGCCGTCCTCCTGCCTCAGCCTCCTAAGTACTAGGATTACAGGTGTGCACTACCGTGCCCTGCTTCTCATTGTGCTTTGAATTTGCATTTCCCTAACAATGATTTTGAACATACTTTACTGTGCTTGCCTCAAAATAAAAAAAGAAACAGGGCAGGAGTGTAGCTCAGAAGTCAAACACCCCTGGGTTCAATCCCCCAGTACCTCCCCCCTCACACACACACACACACACACACACACACACACACACACACACACACACTGATTCTGTCTTTATTCTTTTTCAAGACATTTTAGCTTGTTTATCTTTCTGTATAAATTTTAGGGTAACTGTGTCTACTCAAAATAAAAAAGTTGACTAGAACTTTGATAGGATTTGCATTAAACTTATCTCTCCGCTTGGTAAGATCTGGCATCTTGACTGTGTTGAGTCTTCCAATTCATAAACATTGTATGTCTTTCCATTTATTTACATCTCCTTTGATTCCTTTTATCTGCATGGTTTAGTATTCTGTACACAAGTCCTCTACGTGTCTTGTCACATTTATTAAAGAGCAGCTGTAAATGGCATTGTACACTTAATTTAGTGTCTGTTGCTAGTATATAGAAGTACAGCTGATGTTTGTTGTATGTTTATCTTGTATCCTGCAACCTTGCCTGACTCCCTCATTAGTCCCATGAGTTGTACTTTTTATCTCTCATTTACTTCATACTTTCTATGCATTGGGCATTATGCTGAGACTTTCCTCATACTTGCCCAAGCCAGGAGTTGGGGTTTTGCTAGGTATATCATTTATTCACTTCATTTGTTCATAATACTTTACTGAACCCGAGGAGAGTTTCTATGGCCACAAGCACATGGTCCTTCCTGCCCTCATGCAGCCTCCGGTCTGAAGCCAGGTTTAGCAGTGATGTAAGTGGGTTTGTAGAGCTGATTCAGCTTGTTCTGTGAGTGGGTGTGGCAGGCCACCCGAGTCAATCTCCAGTGGAGTCCCAGGTCCAGGGGCTTCCTAAAGAAACAGTGAGTTTCCCAGGAAGGCTTCCTAAGCCAAAGTGCTGATTGATTCTACTGAATTGCATCAGTTTTTGAAACTCAGAGGCATCGGTGGTAAAAGCCCTTTTGAGGAGAATTCTAAATTCTGCTCGAAGCTGCGCCCCACCTCCTCCACCTGCTGCCGGGGGAGCCCCAGGCCCACCGTGCACCAGTGCTTCCTACCGAGGCCCCACTCTGGCGGGGTGAGCCGGCCCCTCTGCCCTGGGGTCGTTTCCAGCCCTCCTTCCCAGTCGCCACTCCTTCACTGCCGGCCTCTCCTCCTCCCTCCTGCAGAGCGGGGTTCGGAGCCATTCGGTGGTCGTGGTCGTTAAAGGGTCAGACCCACCGTTGCCAGTCCTTGGGGAGTCGTCCTCGTCGCTCAGTTGACAGTACTGCAGTAGGTTGCTGGTCGGTGGAGGACTCATGGTGTAGAAATCCTCCCACAGCCGACACACAGAGCCGGTTCCCCGTGAAGGAAGGTCTGGCCTCACATCTGCCCTAGGAGTGACTCGGCGTCCCAGGCCAGCACTGCCCGGTGCCGTGCTGGTGCCGCGAGCCTGGTGCTGGCTGAGGACTGAGGAGGCTTCCTTCTCTTCCCGCCCCGACTGTAGGAGAAATCGCTGATCTTTGAGTCGGCGTGGAAGAAGGAGAAGGACATCGTTTCCAAGGAGATAGAGAAGCTCCGGGGGTCCATCCAGACCCTGTGCAAGAGCGCGCTTCCCCTGGGGAAGATCATGGACTACATTCAGGAGGACGTGGACGCCATGCAGAACGAGCTGCAGCTGTGGCACCTGGAGAACAAGCAGCACGCCGAGGCGCTGCGGGAGGAGCAGAGGTCAGGGGGCACCTCGAGGGGGCGGGGCTGCAGGAGGAGCTGAGATCAGGGGGCACCTCGAGGGGCGGGGCTG
>PVLC010008288.1:38868-59186 GCA_004027655.1 Graphiurus murinus | reverse complement strand
CACGCTTGTAATCCCAGCATTCGGGAGGCTGAGACCGGAGGATCCAGGTTCGCGGCCAGCCTCAGCTACCTAGTGAGGCACTCCGCAACTTAGTGAGACTCGGTTTCAAAATAAAGAATAAAAAAAATAGGGCTGGGGGTATAGCTCAGAGGTAGAATGCCCCTGAGTTCAACCCCCAGTACCGCAAAAAAAAAAAAAATATAGAAAACTATCAAGGAGGATAGATACCAGCCTGTCTGTTAACACAACCACAGTTAACATTTTGTTGTGCTTCCTTCCTTTTCCTTTGTAATCATAGACTTAAGGAAATTCTTATTCTTTTACCAAACTCTTTTCTTCTTTTTCTCTCAGTTTGCCAGGCAGTATAGCAGGAATGAGCCCCTGACCTCTGCATGGTTACGCCGATACATCAAATGGCCTTTGCTTCCACCGAAGAACATTAAAGACCTTATGGATCTTGAAGCTGTCCATGATGTCTTGGATCTTTACCTGTGGCTAAGGTTCCAAGTGTTTTTTGTTACATGGTCTCATTTTTCTAAGTAATAGGGCAAATCAAAGGTTTTATTTGTGGGTTATTTTGTGGAGTTTTTTTCCTTCCGAACTAGGCACATATTTGTAAGGTACTTTAAATTATGTTAATTTTTCATAAAGGCATTTGAGCTTGCTGTATACCAATTCCAAAAA
This sequence comes from Graphiurus murinus, assembly GCA_004027655.1. Classification (NCBI taxonomy): domain Eukaryota; kingdom Metazoa; phylum Chordata; class Mammalia; order Rodentia; family Gliridae; genus Graphiurus; species Graphiurus murinus. The sequence goes on along the minus strand of PVLC010008288.1, from coordinate 58,502 downwards.
AGAGTTCAGGAGTTGTTATGATTTTGTTAAGATAGCCAAGTGAGAAGATCCACTAGACCCTTGCTACAACTCAAACAATGGTCCTTGGACCAAAAGTCTTGGTATCACCTGGGAGGTTTCTTTGTTGTGTGGCGTTGTGAATTAAGCCCAGGGTGAGCCTCACTGAATTGCAGAGGTTGGCTTCAAACCTGCAATCCTCCTGTCTCAGCCTTCTCAAGTACTGGGATTACAGACGTGTGCCATTGCACCTTGCACCTGGGAACTTTTTAGAAGTAAAGAATCTCAAGTCCATGTCAGATTTTGAGTCAGAGTCTGCATTTTAGCAAGATCCTAGGCAACTCACTTGTACATTAACATTTGAGAAGTCCTACTCCAGAGGGTTTCTGTAAGAAGGAGCATGACCCCCTAGGAGAGCATATCAGAATTACTTGAGCTAGTGTGCCAACCTACTCTTATAATGACATACTCTTCAAGTGTGCAGAAGTAGCAATCACTGGACAGTTTGCAAAAAGGGAAAATTTGGAAGTAATCAGTGTCAAAATGTAGGTATGCCATCAAGTGTCATCCAGAGCTTTCGCTATAATGTATTGTGTCCTTTTCCCAGCTACCGATTCATGGATATGTTCCCGGATGCTAGCCTTGTTCGAGACCTCCAGAGACAGCTGGATGGCATTATCCAAGATGGTGTCCACAACATTACCAAACTGATTAAAATTTCTGAATCACATAAGCTGTTGAATTTGGGGAGCTTGTCATCAGAGAGTCAGTCACGTTTGTCAGGAACCTTAAAGAGTCAAGCTAAAAGGATACGTGGCACCAAAACCACAGGGAGTAAAACTGCCGAGCTTCCTAGCCCGGATGCCGGGGACCTGTCTCTTGCTTCCAGATTGGTGCAGCAAGGACTGCTCACTCCTGACATGCTGAAACAGCTCGAGAAAGAGTGGTTGACACAACGAACTGAACATGGCAAAGATGGAACAGAGTCTACAGCTTACTCAAAGGGGACAAGAAGAAAGAAGAGGGAACCCAATTCCGATTAGTTATTTTTTTAATTTTGCAAATAAAAACCTATTTTAAATCCTTTTTCCTCATATGTATTTACTGCCTGCTGTAGATGATTATATTATATATATATATATATATATATATTTTTTTTTTTTTTTTTTTTACAGAAAACTAAACTTTTTTTGTGTGTGTGGTACTGAGGGTGTAACTGAGGGGCATTCTACCTCCAAGCTACACCCCCAGACCTATTTTATTTTATATTTTGAAATGGTCTCACTAAGTAGCTGAGACTGGCCATGAACCTGCTATCCTCCTACGTACTGGGTTTTACAATTGTGAACTACCACACCTGACTTGAAAAATGAACTCTTAAAGATCACTAAATTGCTCTTTGTTGCAACATTTAAAAAACACTGAGAGCCAGGTGTGGTGGCACATGCTTGTAATCCCAGTACTTGGGAGGCTGAGAGAAGAGGATCACAGGGTGATGGCCAGCCTTAGCAAGTTAGGCTCTGCAGCTTAGTGAGATAAACAAAAAGCACTGAAATGTCTTAGATACTTTTTTTTTCTTTTTGTGGTACTGGGGATTGAACTCAGGGGTGTTCTACCTTCGAGCTATACCCCTAGCCCTATTTTTTATTCTTTATTTTGAAACAGGGTCTCACTAAGTTGTGGAGTGCCTCACTAGGTAGCTAAGGCTGGCCTCGAACCCAGGTCCTCCAGCCTCAGCCTCCCAAATGCTGGGATTACAAGCATGCGCCACCACACCGGGCTCTTAGATACTTAAAAAAAAAAAATCTTTATATAATGACCATTTATAGGATAGCACTGAGACACTGCACCATAAGGAACTCTGCATGGAAATTGAGTCAGATTGATGAATTGTTTGAACTGTTTCCTGCACTATGGCTGAGGGTGTCATGGATGGAATCCTTCAGCAGACATTGCTGTCTGTTGTACCCATGTATCATAGGCTGCCCTAAAGCTGTAAACTTGTAGATTTCTGCCTCATGGAGCTCATGTTTTGGCAGGAGAGATAGGAACAAATTAACAAATATTGTCAGCTCTGCAAGGACAGAGGCTATTGTCTATCTAGTTCATTGCAGTATCCACAATATGTGGACTCTAGTGGGAGCACAGTCAGTCTTTGTAAAATGAATGGATGTTACTATTGAGATAAATGTTAAAAAGAAGCAGAATAAGGGAAAGGAATGATGAGTGGTAGCAGTGGGCTATTCTAGATAGGGTGGTTGTCCCTGTCCAAAGGCCTGGCTGGTGCATAGTGGCCTTTATTTGTCCAGCAAAGTTTTCAACCCTGGTTAGAAGCACAGATAAAGAGAGATTAAAGGTGTCCGCTTTGGAGTAGGACAGACCTGGTTCAGCCTTTCTCATCACTACCAGCTTTGTGACCTTGCCCTCTCTGGGTTCTGCATCTGAAGAAGGTAGACAGCCATGCTTCTTAGAGTTATTGGGGAGGTTAAATGTGATGATGGGGCCTGGCACACAGGAAATACTTGATAAATGAACCTGAAGATTTGGGTCCTTTTTGGCTGTGAAGTGAACTCTTAGGTCATTCTGAGAACTGAACTAACTTTGAGCAGCTGCTGAAATGAAGCAGGGGAGGGATTAAACCTTATTTGGAAAAATAAAATAAAATAAATAAACCTTATTTGGTATAAATTGGATAAGAGAACAGTTATATTTACCAGGGTAGTCATCTCTCTTGCATATTTGGTTTGTTTTGGGGTTTGGGGAACTGGAGATTGAACCCAAAGGTACCTCCAAGATACACCACAGTCTTATTTATTTACTTATTTATTTTGGTACTGGGGATTGAACCCAGGACATTCTATCTCCAAACTACGCCCTCAGCCCTATTTTGTTTTTATTTTGAAATAGGGTCTCACTAAGTTGTTGCAGGTGGCCTCAAACCTGTGATCCTCAGCTACGTGTGGTGGCACATGCTTGTAATCCCAGCACTTGGGAGGCTGAGACAGGAGGATCACAGGTTAATGACTAGCCTCAGCAACTTTGTGAGGCCCTGTTTCAAAATAAATAAATAATAAATAAATTCTGTCAGGGTGAAAGGAAAGCTTCCCCTCCCCCAGGTCTGCTGAAATGAACTGACAATGGATAGACTAGTAGGAAAAAGAGATATGCAAATATATGTAGCATGCATCAGGACAATCGCAGGAGTGTGATTACCCAGTGGCCCAATGAGGTCCAGATGCCTCCATGCCCTTCTCCATAGAGCTTGAGGGGGAGAGGGGTAATGTGACAATTTTGAGGGATAGTAAATTATTTTAGGTGAATGGATGGACCCAAATGCTCAGATACTAGTAAATCTTTTTATTTTTGGAAAACGAATAGGCCTAGGAGATGGACAATGGCTTGTGGCAAAATCTGTCCAGGTGTGGGCACATTCTTTAATCTTCCTTCCAGTAGATATGAATTTATTTGATAAAAACTCAGGGAAGGGACCAAAGGTAATTGTTTTTCCTTTGATGGATCCAGTCTTTAGGCATATAAGGGATGTTACAGTAAAGCCTATTCCAGAGGCTTTAGTTTAAACTGACCAGCAGACTAGGTGTCATATTTTGGGGGGTGGAATTTCCTGATTCCTTCCCTTCCTACAGATGCTCCTGGATCATACTGTATATATATAGTTCCTTTATTTATTTATTTATTTTTAAAGAATGATATTAGAAATCAACATCTGGATACAGTGGTACATGCCTATAATCCCAGTGATTCAGAAGGCTGAGACAGGAGGATCTTAACTTCAAGCCAGCCTAGGCAATTTAGTGAGACCCTCAATCTCTGGTACTGCCAACCAACCAACTAACCAACCAACCAACCAACCCCCAAGATCTGGCCACTAGATGGTGTGCTCTTTGCTACCAGACATCATTGCTTCTAAGGCCTCTCAGCTGATAAAGCAAGAAAATACATGTATGGCCTAAAGGGATGGTGCACACCTGTATCCCGGTACTTGGGAGGCTGAGACAGGAAGAATGCAGGTTTGAAGCCAGCCTCAGCAAGTAGTGAGACTCTCATCAACTTAGGGAGACTCTGTTTCAAAATTAAAATAGGGCCAAGGGTATAGCTTGGAGGTAGAATGCCCCTGGGCTCAATCCCTAGTGCCACAAAACAAACAAAGTGTGCATGCTGGAAGCCAGGTGTGGTGGTGCACGCTTGTAATCCCAGCATTTGGGAGGCTGAGACCAGAGGATCCGGGTTCGCGGCCAGCCTCAGCTACCTAGTGAGGCCCTCTGCAACTTAGTGAGACTCTGTTTCAAAAAAATAAAGAATAAAAAATAGGGCTGGGGGTATAGCTCGGAGGTAGCCCCTGAGTTCAATCCCCAGTACCCCCCCCAAAAAAAACAAAGTGTGCATGCTAACTTATGTATATACACATGTATACTAATGTTTATAGAAATATATATACACATGTCTACAAATGTTTGTAGAAACACACACACACACACACACACACACACACACGCATGCACACACAATGTTTAGCCATGCCCTCATGGGAAACCATGTTACCAACCAGAGTGCAGTGTTGCTTACAGTTTCTTTTGCTTTCAGCCTTGCAGCAGAAGCCATGTATTTCCAGAGCCACTTAAGTCAGCAGCTTTCTCACCCTCTTCTGCAGAGAGGCTGGCTTATACACTGTGACAGAGCCAGATTCTTTTTTTTTTTTTTTTTCAGTACTGGGGATTGAACTCAGGGGCATTCTACCTCCGAGCTATACCCTCAGCCCTATTTTTTATTCTTTATTTTGAAACCGAGTCTCACTAAGTTGTGGAGTGCCTCACTAGGTAGCTGAGGCTGGCCTCGAACCCGGATCCTCTGGTCTCCGCCTCCCGAATGCTGGGATTACAAGCGTGCGCCACCACGTCCGGCTAGAGCCAGATTCTTTTGTCACAGTCCGCAAAACACTCCGACCAAACTTTTTTTTTTTTTTTTTTTTTTTTTTTTGGTGCTGAGGATTAACTTGCATACTAAGCAAGTGTTAACTGCTGAACTACATTCCCAGCTCCAGAAATTATTATTTTTTTAATTCACATACATTAAAGTTCATCCTTCACTCTGTGAAGTTTCATGGTTTTTGATGAGTGTTGTGTCATGTGTTCATCTTAGAGTCATGCAGAACATTTCACTACCCTAAAAATTCCCCTAGGTCCAGGCATGATGATGCATGCCTGTAATCCCAGTACTTCAGAGGCTGGAACAGGAGGATTGCAGGTTCAAGAACAGCCTCAGCAATCTAGTGAAACTCTCAGCAACTTAGAAAGATCCCATTTCAGGATGAAAAGGGATGGGAGTGTAGCTCAGAGATAGAATGCCTCTGGTTCAATCCCCAGTAATACACACACACACACACACACACACACACACACACACACACAGCACATACAAAGCACTCTCCTGTGTTTCAGTTATTCAGTGCTCCCCTTGCTCCAAATCCCTAGTAACCACTGATCTCCACTGATCTGTTTGCTTTCTCTGTAATTTTGCCTTTTCTACATGTTCAATTTTGTGTGTGTGTGTGTGTGTGTGTGTGTGTGTGTGTGGTACTGGGGATTGAACCCAAAGGCATGCTACATCCGAGCTACACCCCCAGCCAGATTTTATTTCCATTTGGAAACAGGGTCTCACTAGGTTGATAAGAGCCTCACTACTTGCTGAGGTTGTCCTTGAACCTGTGATCCTCCTGTCTCAGCCTCCCAAGTACTAGGATTACAGGCATGTGCCACCAAGCCCAGCTATGTTCAGATTTTTAATGTTTCCTCTGAGGCCACTTAGTTTTGTTTTTTGGTTTTTTGCGGTACTGGGGATAGAACCTGGGGGCATTCTACCTCCGAGCTACAACCCCAGAGCCCTACTTTTTTATTCTTTATTTTGAAACAGGGTCTCACTAAGTTGCGGAGGGCCTCACTAGGTAGCTGAGGCTGGCCTCGAACCCAGATTCTCCGGTCTCAGCCTTCCAAATACTGGGATTACAAGTGTGCGCCACCGCTCCCGGCTCAGTTTTACCAGAGAAAAAGCCGGATTTCCCATCTTCTGTCAGTGAGGTAGGAAAGGAATGTGCATGGATAGCTATCTGCTGGTGCAGGACAGACAGAAAAGACTGGTTGGGGATCCCAGTTTGAACGCTTGACTTGATTGCCCTATTTTCAATCTGTGCCTTATTCTTATTTTCCATGGTGCCTGATGGCCTCAAATCCAAGGGCTACTGGGTTCAATCTCTCCAGAGAATAAATGCCCCGCTTCCAGAAGAGGTGGGGTTGGTGGAGGGGTGTGCCTGGGGCCTGTCTGCGTGTGTGTGTGTGTGTGTGTGTATGTGTGTGTGTGTTACTGGGGATTGAACTCAGAGGCATCTACTTTTGAGCTACACCCCCAGTCCAATTTTATTTCTTATTTGGAAACAGGGTCTGTCTAGGTTGATGAGAGTCTCACTACTTGCTGAGGCTGTTCTTGAAATTGCAGTCCTCCTGTTTCACCGTCCCGAGTCCTGGGATTCCAGGCATTCGCCACCATGCCGTATCCCTTCATTTCTGTGTCCTCTTGGGTTTATGCTACATTTAACCAGAAGTTTCATGTGCTTTCAGAAGTTGGCTATTTTTGTGCAATGGAGATTGTAAATATGCTGAGAAAAGCCATATGAGTTGCATTTCCTTATATGACTTGTCTTTTTTGATACGTGTTTTGCAAATATGGCTCTTGTGTACAGTTGTGATACAAAAACAAACAAACAACAACAAAAAACCACTTCTGTCGTAATTTTTTCATGAGTATTCCCTGTCTTCTCTAGGTTAGCAATGAACCTATGAAAAATGATCAGCAGCATTTTTTCAAAACTTGCTGAGGTTGACATTTCTGTTTCATTCATGGTTGCTCCCGTGGAGACGCCATGGTAACTGTAACTACTGGCAGAGTTTGAAAGTTTTTATGCTGATTTTCTTTTGTGGACATTTGTCCTCGCTCTTACTCTTTTGCAGCAAGTAAACACCAGCAAGCCAGACTGATTTATGTTATGGATGACTTTGGGCTTGCCACCAAACAGAACACAGGGCAGAATTCAAGCCCTATTTTCTTTAGTAATAGAAGCAGAATTCTTACAAAATTTCCAACTGTTCCTATAATTCCCACAAATGGAGCCAGTACCTCCAAATGGCTTATGGTTATTTTACTCTAAGGGCTGCACACATTTTTCTATCCTAAGGGACCAATGGGACGAGATGAAATATAAACTTTAAGAAAGGCTTCTAAATTGGGCGTGATGGCACATGCTTGTAATCCCAGTGCTTGGGAGGCTGAGACAGGAGGATGGCAGGTTCATGACCAGCCTCAGCAACTTAGTGAGGCTCTCTGCAACTTAGTGAGGGCCTGTTTCAAAATAAAGGATAAAATAGGGCTGGAGGTGTAGCTCAGTGGTAGAATGCCCCTGAGTTCAGTCCCCAGCGCCAAAAACAAATAAGAAGGTAGGGCCAGTTGTGGTGGTGCACACTTGTAATCCCAGTACTTGGGAGGCTGAGACAGGAGGAGCGCAGGTTCATGGTCAGCCTCAGCTACTTAGTGAGGCTCTGTTTCAAAATAAAGGATAAAATAGGGTGGAGGTGTAGCTCGGAGGTAGAATGCTCCTGAGTTCCATCCCCAGTACCATACAAAGGAAAAAATAAAGGGTTCCTAACCTGGTGAAGACAGATTCAGGAGATGCTCTTAGCATGCCCACTGTGGGCCACCTGCCTTCCCCTTGTGTGGTCGCAGTGATTTCCCTTCATTCACAAAGTGACCATGAGCCCATTGCAGATTTGGACTTGGCCTTTCGCCTGCAGGGGAAGCAGAGGCGAGTGAGGACCCAGGGCCTGTGTGCTTTCCACTGTGCTACCCTGGCTTCCAGCCTAGATCCCTTGCTGTCTCAGCCTCCCAACTACCGGAATTAGAGGTGTCTGCCACCACTCCCAGCTACACGTGTATTCTTAAATCCAAGTGTTTATAAGACATACCTAGATATCTTTGAATAGCTATAGATCTTTAATAAGGGTGAAACAGTTCCAGTGTTGGATTGGAATAATTGCCACCACGCCTGGCAATTATTTTGTCTAGATTCTATACAATGAGAGGTCCTAGTTAGATGACTCCAAATGCATATTATCTTTAATAATCATTAAACTTCCTGGTTTAGTCAGCTAACCCAGACCTGGAATGTAGGTGCTAATGTGCTCAGATTAAAAATGGGGTGATGTAACAGCAAGCATCCTCTGGTATCGCTGGCCTGATTGAAATTCCAAAGGCTGCCTGTGACTCACACACGCAACCAGGGGTCCACGAAGACCTTTGGTTATGGCATTGTTTCTTTTTTCCCACTGGCCATTGTAATCTTTTATCTCTACATTGAATAAATCCACAGTGGTTGGTGCTGTGTGCACTGCAGAGATTATTTTGTAAGTGGAGGAACGATGAAGCCGGGCGTGGTGGTGCACGCTTGTAATCCCAGTACTTGGGAGGCTGAGACAGGATGATTACAGGTTTGTGGCCAGCCTCAGCTACTTAGTGAGGCCCTGCACAGTTCAGTGAGACCCTGTTTCAAAATAAAGATTGAAAAAAAAAATAGGACTAGGGATATAGCTCGGAGGTAGAATGTCCCTGGGTTCAATCCTCAGTAAGGAAAAAAATAAATAAAATAAAAATAAATGGAGGAATGAAGATGGTAGTGTTACTGACATGGGCAGGTGGCTTGCCCCCCAGATGTTCTCCCTGGCCAGTGCAGAAAAGGGCATTAGCCTGCCTATTACCAACAGTTCTACTGGATTTAGCGGACTAAGGTTTGGGCAAGTGAAGGTTAACCTTTGCTTGCTTGTGGAATAAGTCAAGGAGTTAAAAGTCATAGTTTGAGGAGTGAGAGGACTGAAAAGGGGGTTCTTGGTCTGGGACTGTGTTATGTCAATGTTAGAAGTATCAGGAGTCATTTTGAGCAAGAGCCCCCTGCACTGTAGGCCTTCGCCAGACTCCCACGGCTCCCCCAAGTGATGGCCAGGGAGAGAGTCAGTAGCTTCTGAAGAGCTTCAGGAGCGCCCAAGGTCCTCTACCCAGGCAGCTGTCCATCACTGTTAGATTAATATGACTGTACAGTAGAAAAGCAGACAAAGCTGTGGAGCTGACCAGAAGGGCAGGTTTTATCCAGAGGCCTCTTCTATTGACGAGCGGGTGCTGTGTAGGAGCAGGAGACATTGGGTGCACAGCAGACCTGTGTTGACAACTGGAAAGTGGCTAATTTTATGGAACAGAGGATTCACATTTGGGACCTTAGAGTTAGGTCTCTCTCTCTCTCTCTCTCTCTCTCTCTCTCTCTCTTTTTTTTTTTAGTACTGGGCATTGAACCCAGAGCCCAGAGGCATTCTACCTCTGAGCTACACCCCCAGCCCTATATTATTTTATTTTTATTTTGAAATAGGATCTTATTAAGTTGCCGAGGCTGGTTGGGAATCTGCAATCCTCCTGTCTCAGCCTCCCAAGTACTGAGATTATAGGCGTGCGCCACCAGGCCCAGTTTAGGAATTTATTTGCTCCCCCCCACCCACCCACAGGATAGACTCTGTTGAAGTGATATCTCTGTACTTAGCTTTCCAAATGGTTGAAAACAAACTTGAGGAGGAAGATACTGGAGATTGAACCCAGAGGCATTCTACCTCCCAGCTACACTCCAGCCCTTTCATTTTGAAACAGGGTCTCACTAAGTTGCTGAGCCTGGCCTCAAACCTGTGATGCTCCTGTCTTAGCCTCTCAAGTACTAGGATTACAGTTATGTGCCACTGCAACCTAACAATAACTCAATACAATGCTGCTGATCGTTACCAATTGAGTAGCCCAGGGAGAAAGAGCAGTTTGAGAGGCGGTATGTATTGATTAAGAGCTGGGGCCTGGGATCAAACTCCTGGTTAGATTACTGGCTGAAGCATTTACAGGCTTTGTGATTTTGAGTGAGGCACTTAACCTTTCTGGACCTCAGTTTTTTCATATATAAAATGGGACTAGTAAATGTTCCATCTATATTAACTGCTTTAACACTGTTGTTTTGAGTTCACTAGCCAGCCAATGACTGTAGGAGGAGTACAAGATTTATCCTGCCCAGCTGGGTGTGGTGGCGCACGCTTGTAATCCCAGTACTTGGGAGGCTGAGACAAGAGGATCCGGGTTTGCGGCCAGCCTCAGCTACTTAGTAAGGTCCTCCGAAACTTAGTGAGACCCTGTTTCAAAATAAAGAATAAAAAGTGGGGCTGGGGATGTAGCTCGGAGGTAGAATGCCCCTGGGTTCAATCCCCAGTACCACCAAAAATAAATAAATAAATAAATAATTTATCCTGTCCACACATCAGCCTCCTTCCTGGTCCCTCTCACATCAAATATGAAGAGTAAGATAAACATGTGAAACAAATATCTCAGTGGCATGAAACCTTTCCCATCTGTGACTTCAGTTTTTCTCTACCAGCAGCTTCCTGGTGACTCTTGGGACTTTAGTTCACTCTTACGCATATTTTTCTCGGAGTCACCACCTCACCTGTGAAATAAAGGTTGCCTGCCTTAACGTGGTGAATAGATAAACCTTTATTGATTGCTTTCCATTAACCAGGGGCTGTTAGCTAAGAAATCTGTCATAAATGGAGGAATTTGCCCCAGCATTCTTGGAATCTCCCTGACCGGGGCACTATTTTGTCTTAATGAAGGCAGTCCTTTAGGGGACTAGAGAGTTATGGAGTTATGTCACCGGGGAGAAAAGAAAGAGACTAAAGAGGAAAGCCTGGGACTGGAAGTTTGCAGAGCAGCCCCTTGGGCTGAAAGTTGGCTTTGTTTAGCTCCCAACTTCTCAGAAGATTTTCCTCGGCTGAATGGGCTTGGTGGAGCACTGGCCCGAGAGTGTTGCTTAGCAATGACATTTTGTGGCACCCGATCGACTCTCAAATAGTCAAGCAACCCATCAATTCCCGGCCTTCCCCTCCACTGGCCCTCAGCTACCACCAGAGCCTCCTGTCAGACAATTAAGTGTGTGGCAGAGGGAGGGACCAAAGACAGGGGACGAAGTTTAATCATTGAGCCAGGCAGACTGGAAGTATTCAGTCCGCAGCACCTAGCTCTCAGCCTGAACTGGAAGTGTGTGGCGCTTCAGAGACGCAGGGAAAACACTGCACAGAAATTTCTGCCTATTTCAGGGGAAACCAAACTTGGGGAACATGTTTGCGGTACACTTGATGGCATTTTACTTCACCAAGCTGAAAGAGGATCAAATTAAGAAGGTAAGGAGCTGAGAGATGTTTGGGCCATTCTTCACAGACAGAACTTGCCTGCATCAAATAAGGATTTAAGAGCTGGGGCTGCAACTCAGTGGTAGAGCACTTGCCTAGCACATAAGGCCCTGAGTTCCAGCCTGAGAACCCCAAGGAAAAAGAAAGGACTTAAGAGAGCTTATTAGAAAAGATTCTGGGAGTCTATCGTCAGTAAAAAAAAAAAAAAAAAAAAAAAAAAAAAAAAAAAAAAAAAAAAAAAAAAAACTCGGAGGGAAAAGAGGAAGTAAATCTCCCACACCCCTGGACATTGCATTACTGTGCTGAACTCTGAATTTCACTCTGAACTGAACTTCCTGGCAGATAGGGCATGCAGAAGGAGATGAGAAAGGCTTTAGAAATCTTAAAGAGGTTTGTGCTTAATTCAGGGATATTTGAGGGAAGGGGCCACAATGGAAGAGTAATTTGTAAAGGAGTCTTAAGAACTTTTTAAGCAGATCTGATTATTCATGTATGGAGAGCATATAAAATATGAGCACCAAAGGGATATATCTTATTTATTTATAATTCACCACATTGGGGGGTTGAACCCAGGCCTTCATACATGCTAGGCAAGCTCTCTTACCACTAAGCTGCATCCTGAGTCCTTTTTGAGACAGCGTTTTGCTAAGCTATCCAGGTTGGCTTCAGTCTCAGCCTCCTGAGTACCTGGGATTACAGGCCACCATGTCAGCTACTTAGTTTAATTTAACTTAATTTGAGATAGGGACTCACTATGTGCCCACGCTGGGCTCAAACTCCTAGGATCAAGCAATCCTCCTACTTCAGCTTCCCAAATAGTTGGGACTACAGATAGGTGAGGTTATTATTTTTTGTTTTTTTTTTTTTTTTTTTTTTTTTTTTTGGTACTGGGGATTGAACTCAGGGGCATTCTACCTCCGAGCTATACCCCCAACCCTATTTTTTATTCTTTATTTTGAAACCGAGTCTCACTAAGTTGCGGAGTGCCTCACTAAGTAGCTGAAGCTGGCCGCGAACCCGGATCCTCTGGTCTCAGCCTCCCGAATGCTGGGATTATAAGCGTGCGCCACCACGCCCGGCTCCCCCAGCCCTTTTTAAAAAATTTTTATTTTGAAACAGAGTCTCACTAGGTTAATGAGTCTCACTACTTGCTGAGGCTGTCCTCGAACCTGTGATCCTCCTGTCTCAGTCTCCTGAGTACTAGAATTACAGGCATGTGCCACCATGCCTGACAGTGATGTGAGTTTTAATCTGTGACAATTGAAAGGTTTATTATTCGCAAGTGCCATTTGCCCATAGTGTGCTATCAGTGGTGTGCGTTATTTTGTTACTTTGCCCCAGGAACTAGTTTACAAAATTCATTCCAAGGTCGGCTAGTTAAAGGTTGCCAGCATCAACTGGGGGTAATCAGGATTCTCCCCAGGTAGCCGAAACAAGGCTACACCTGCTGGCCATCAACAGCAGCAGGGCCCTGGACAAGTAGTTCAGCTTACAGACAGTGGAAGTCCTCCTGCCAGGTGGACTCAACCATGGCTCCAAGGTTTTAAGGTATAATATAGATTACAGATAAATCTGAGCTGGGTATAGTGGTGCACACCTGGAATCCCATTTCTTGGGAAGCTGAGACAGGAGGATTGCAGATTCGAGGCTAGCCTCAGCAATTTAGCAAGGTCCTTAGTAACTTAGCAAGACCCTGTTTCAAAATAAAAAAGGCTAGGGCTGTAGCTTGGAGGTAGAATCTCTCTGGGTTCAGTGCCCAGCACACACACACATGTACACATGCACCTAAATCTGCAGACATCTCTTCTAGCCTTTTTTCTTTCCATTTGCAATGAAATCTTCCTGCTTTTGAAAATAAGAGAAAGAGACCTTCCTAGCCCTCATGTGACTGGTGGGATAAACTCTTATTAAATTTTGTTCATTAGAGAGTTAGCTTAGAGGTGCAGCAAATTGAAAAATATAAATCCAGCCAGGTGTGCTGGTGTATGCTTGTAATTTCAGTACTTGGGAGGCTGAGACAGGAGGATTGCAGGTTCGAAGTCAGCCTCGGCAATTTGGCGAGGCTCTCTACAAAGTTAGTGAAACTCTGTTTCCAAATAAGAAATAAAGTCAGGCTCAGAGGTAGAATGTCCCTGGGTTCAATCCTCAGTGCTACAAAAAATAAATAAATAAAAATTAAAAAATATATATATAAACCCATCAGATTTAATCTGGTTAGATTCACATTGCCCTCTACTGGCTACATAAGGAGGTGAAAACTCCTCAACAGACCTGCTTCAGAATTCATTTTCTGTGGTTACCTGCTTGGGAAAGTGCAATCTGCCTGGCAACTCTCTCACCCCCCAAGGGGAGCTTTGAAACCTTTGGTTCTGCGCAGTCATTTCCTTTCCTCGGCCCTCTATGGTGGTGACCTTTGGTTCTAGCCTAGGAAGAGACAGGACATGTTTGTCCAGCAGCCTGGGTGCAGGCTAGGTGGCCTCTATGGAGAGGCAGCTCCCCTGCTGAGCTCTAGGTCCTTCTGGAGGAAAGGTCAGCCTTTGTCAGTACCTGGAGTTGACCTTCTCCCTCCAGGCAGGAGGTAGGAAAATTGGAGGACTTCTCAAGTACTCCCCCACCTGGGGCGGGATGGGGGCTGGCTTATGGTTGTCAGGTTGGGTCACAGGTTCTGGGAACATTCCTCCCTATGGGGAAAACACACCTGGTCAAAAGGCACAGCCCATCCTCTTGGTCGGGTAGTGGTGGCCATCTCGTCCGTGCTTCCTGCCTCCTGTCTAGATCCTGGGCCATACTTGCCTGCAAGAGTTTCTGTTCAGACCCTAGGATGGTTTTACAAAATCTCCTCATACCAGCCAGCATTAAGACAAAAATAAAACAAAACATAAGAAAGAAGGAAAAGAGAATCGACTCTGACAGCTTTTTTTCCAATTCAATATTGACATTCTTTGACCTATGGATAACACTGGGCAGGGCCCGTTCACTGACCTGCAGATGGTTCATTCATAAGAACTGGGCTGGTTAGGTTTTCAATGTGTGTTTTTTACAGTTTAGTAAGTCAACATTACGAAAAAGTGGAAACATTACCTTTAATTTACCTTTAATCACAAACACTGTCCTGTTTGGTGTATAGACATGCTTGTGATCTTTCTTCATGGTGTATATTTTTCTGCTTATATTGATACTGTGCTGTACACACAGTTCTGAATCTCATTTCCCTCACTTATCATATGATAACTACTTATATACATTTCTCTATGATCTTCATAGTTTTTAATGTCTTCCCAATATTAATTTAAGTAGTTGTGTCAAATTTATTTAATCTTTCTCCTCTTGATAGATATTTAGATATATTCAAAAATGTTCCTTTTTTTTTTTCCTTCTCTCTATACTGGGGATTGAAACCAAGGGTACTTTGTCACCGAGCAACATCCCCAGCCCTTTTTGTTTGCTTTTGTGAAATGGGGTCTCATTAAGTTGTCCAGGCTGGCTTCAAGCTTGTGATCCTCCTGCCTCAGTCTCCCATGCAACTGGGATTACAGTTGTGTGCCACCATACCCACCTCAAAACATTCTCTTTAACAATTAAAATATTATAGCCGGGAGTGGTGGCGCACGCTTGTAATCCCAGCATTTGAGAGGCTGAGACTGGAGGATCCGGGTTCGCGGCCAGCCTCAGCTACCTAGTGAGACACCCCGCAACTTAGTGAGACTCGGTTTCAAAATAAAGAATAAAAAATAGGGCTGGGGGTAAAGCTCGGAGGTAGAATGCCCCTGAGTTCAACCCCCAGTACCACAAAAAAAAAAAAAAAAGAAAGAAAGAAAGAAAGAAAAAACAATTAAAATATTATATATAGAGCCGGGCGTGGTGGTGCACACTTGTAATCCTAGTACTTGGGAGGCTGAGACAGGAGGATTGCAAGTTCGTGGCCAGCCTCAGCTATGTAGTGAGGTCCTCTGCAACTTAGTGAGACCCCGTTTCAAAAATAAAGAATAAAAAATAGGGCTGGGGGTGTACTCAGAGGTAGAATGCTCGTGGATTCAATTTTTGGTACCGCAAAAATAAATAAATCATAAGTAAATAAATAAAATATTATATATAAGTCAGACCATTTAGGTTCTCTGCTCAGAATTTTCACTGACTCATAATAAAAGTTACATTCCTTTCAATGAAAAAGAGATTGCTGTGATAAATATCGGCCTATATATCTTTCTCCCTATTTAGCATTATTTCCTGAGAACAGATTCCCAAAGCAAAATCAGTAGGACAAAGAGCAGAATATCTTTATGACTCTTGATTTATTATATGAGACCTTTGGACTAAATAATCTCTAAGGCCTCTTCTAGCTCCTACATTCTGTAATTCAACGGTTCTGAACTTTAAGTTTTTAAATTTGTTCTTTCCAAGTTAAATGCGGTGTTGACTCTCCTGCTTAGGCAGTATCCCTTACTGTGATTTGTGAGTCCCTCTAAAAGTGAGCTTGGTATTTATTTATTTATTTATTTATTTATTTATTTATTTATTTATTTATTTATTTTTGTGGTACTGGGGATTCAGTCCAGGGGCCTTCTACCTCTGAGCTACACCCTCAGCCCTATTTTATTTTTGTTTTGAAACAGGATCTCACTAGGTTGATGAAAGTCTCACTACTTGGTGAGACTGTCCTTGAACCTGCAATCCTCCTGTCTCAGCCTCCCAAATACTACGATTACAAGTGTGTGCCACCATGCCTGGCTATAGGTTTGTTTTTCTGCAACACAAGTTGCCTTCCTTAATGCCTGGGACACATGTCACTGGTTATACATGACCCAGGCGCCACCTGCTTGGATTTAAAAGATAGGGTTTTTTTTTTTTTTGATCCTATAGTTTTACTCTTTCCTTCTAGCTACTGTATCAGATGCTGTAAGACATAGAGAATAAACAAGAAGCTGCTAAGTTGACACTTTTCTGTCATAACTTTAACTTATTGAAAGAGCAGCAGCAGTCAAGGGGACTGAGTGACTCTGTAGAACTGCGGTTAACAAATGACCCCAAAAGGGCTTCAAAAACTATGACTCCTGTGGAAAGATGGTGTTATTTGGGTGCCTGGAGAAGCTCTTTCTACTCCCTGGCCAAGCGAAGCATGATCAGTCGGTTCAGGGCACTGTGCTAGGGGCTTTGGCGTGATGATAAAGGATCAAGTTCAGTTCCCAAGTAGGACCTCGTATCCTTTCCCAGCCCCAATTATTTGGGTCATGTCCCTTCCGACCACTTGTCTCTATTTGCGTGTGGCTGTTCCGACCAATTAGTCATAGACGGACCCAGGGTGAGTAGGAAGCTCTTAATGAAGCATGACCTGGTTATACTCTATCTTCTCAAATATGCCGAAAGCTCAAATGTCCTTTTTTGTTAATGGCTCTCCCCCCCCCCCCCCCGCCATGTCCCAGAGCCAGGGGGCCATTTCACTGGGTCAGGTCCTCCTGTCCTCTGAGGCCTGGCTGGTGGCTGGGCTCCTGTCCTAGGATAAAGGGGAGCCCTGTGCTTTGGGTGTAATGGGTCTGTTGGGCTTGTGTGTCTCACAGGAGCTGTGAGCCAAAGCCAGGCTGTGGAGAGGGGAGGGCAGAGAATACGTTATAGTCCCAGTCCTGCCCGTCAACCATAGCTCCATTCACGCTGCCCGACCGCCCTGCGCCTGTCCAGATTCCCCATCCCTCAGTTAGGGACAGTAACTTTGGCTCAAAGGAATGTCATGAGATTTGATGAAGTGGAATTCACAAAAGCACTTTGTAGACCGTACCACATGCTCTTAGGCTTAGATAAAACTGTACTCCCTCCAGGAATGTGCCTGGAACCAAGCCTCCTTCTGACCTGGATGCGGGGAGAGGGTGCTCAGCAAGTAGAACAGAGCTGGCAGCCACAGGATGCGTACACCGCTGTCAGTAAGCCAGCCAGTGAGCCAAGGGAATCCACACTGCCACCAGCAATGCAAGCATTAGTGTATCTGGGAAGGGAGCTTTTCTGCCATTCCTGATGTGCTGTTACTGTTTAGTGGATTGAAGATGCCACCATGATTTTTATAACCTTCCTGGGGACAGTGGGCCTTTGCATCAACCTCGGGTTGATGAATGACATCCACTCATTCCCAATAGCGATTTGAGGTGAGTTTAAAAATTAAACTTCCTCTTAAATAGAATGATATCAGTTAAACCAATATGGAAATTTAAAAGACTAGATTTTAAATATTGAAGTTGGAAACAACTTAGTTCTGAGCTTCCTAACCCAATAAACAATGGGAAATGTTGTTAGATATATCTATTATCATAATTGGATGAAAGAAAGAGTTCATGTTTAGGAATTTAAGATTCAAGCTATATATAGTATTTTTCAGTGGCAAGGCAATGGTACGATGGGGAAGGCCTTGAACTGTGAATTAGAAACCCTGAATCCTAGCTGGGGGTGGCGGTGTACGCCTGGAATCCCAGTACTTGGGAGCTGAGACAGCAGGTTTGCAGGTTCAAGGCCCTCAACAACTCAGTGAATCCCTGTTTCAAAATAAAAAAAATCAAATAAAATAGGGCTGGGGATGTAGCTCAGAGGTAGAATGCCTTTGGGTTCAGTCCTTAGTAACACACACACACACACACACACACACACACACACACACACACACACACATTGAATCCTCCTGCCAGGCATGGTGGTGCACACCTATACTTGAGAGGCTTAAGACAGGAGGATTGCAGGTTCGAGGCCAGCCTCAGCAACCTTGTGAGACCCTCAACAACTTAACAAGACCTTGTTTCAAAAAATATATATAGAGAGAGCTGGGGATATAGCTCAAATTTAGAATGCCCCTGTGTTCAATCTCCAGTAACACAAGAAGAAAAGAAGGAGGAGGAGGAGGAGGAGGAGGAGGAAGAGGAGAAGGAGAAGGAGGAGGAGAAGGAGCAGAAGGAGGAGAAGAAAAGAAACCCAGAAACTTTCTTGTCCTTCTCCCCTACTACTGTTTCATAGAGCAATGGGGAGTCACTTCTTAGAGCTTGCCTGTCAGAGGAATAAGTCTTTTCCATTCTGTTCCCCCAGCTCCCCACTTTGCCCCCAGCTGGGTGAGGGGTCAGGCTTTGGAAGTGCCCATCAGGAAGCTGTCTCCAGAGTTGGATTCCTGGTGGGGTGGGTTTTTTTTCACCCCCAGCAGCCAACCCAGGCCGCTCACATCTGTTCCAGGTGGACAGGTTCCTGTATCACATGCGGCTCTCTGATGAGACCCTTTTGGACATCATGGCGCGGTTCCAGGCCGAGATGGAGAGAGGCCTGGCAAAGGACACCAACCCCACGGCTTCAGTGAAGATGCTGCCCACCTTCGTCAGGGCCATTCCCGACGGCTCAGGTGAGCGGGGCTGGGGCTACCGGGACCTCGGTCCCCCTGCCTCCTCTTGGCTGGCTCCTCTCCCTGATCTTCTTTCTCCGTTTCCCCCCTTACCCTCCCCAGCTCTCTCTGCTTCAGTTCTGCTGAGCACCTTGGGGCTCCACAGATGGAGGCAGCCTGCTTCCTCCCTCCCCATCTTGGCCTCTCACTCTGCTCCCTCCTTCGCTTCCTGAGAGCAGCCCGGGGACCACGCCCTGCGTTCCCTGGGAAGCTGCCCATGCTGGCTAGGTGATGTCAGAGCTCGTGCCACTGCGGCAGAGGAGCAGGTCCCCCCAGATCTGCAGCAGCTCCCCAAGGCCAGGGCCTGATTCCCCACGGTGTAGCGAGCCCCTGATGCGTGTGCTGGAAAAACAACAAATGGCAGTAGTCATGCCTAGGTGTTGAGATTCTAGGCTAGAGATAGTGAGGAACAAAAGGAAGCATGATGCAGTAGAAACAATGTCAAGTGACAACTAAAGAAACTTGGATTCTGGTCTCAGCTACGTTACTCTTTAGTGACCCCAGGCCAGTGCTCAGCCTCAGTCTCTCCATCTGTAAAAGGAGAGTTGGCCTTTGTACTGGGTTTCTTTTTTTTATTATTTTTTAATTTTTTTTAGCATGGAATTTTATACATTTCTTGGGTACAACAGGGTTAATTACACATTTTTGTTGGGTACAAGCTAGTACAGGTAAAAACATCCATGCACATATTTCTCATTAACCCTTCCCCAATTCCCATCCACCCTCCCCCTATCTCCTGGTCAGTTTAGTGATTGACTTTGATGTGATCTTGTAAGTACATCATGCTCATTAGGGTGTCCCCCCTCCTCCCATTACCTTCCATTAAGTCAAATTTTTTGTTCACCTAAGGATTCTCCTTCACCTGGAGTCCCTCTTATGTCCCATTTTCTCCCTAGCTTCCACATATTAGGGAGAGC
>PVLC010008288.1:0-38768 GCA_004027655.1 Graphiurus murinus | reverse complement strand
CTTCTTTATGGCTGAGTAATGTACTGGGTTTCTTTTGCTGATTTTTTCTCATGGGGGTTAGTGAGCCCGGGAGCCTCAGGGTCAGCATGGCCAGAGTTGGCCAACACCCAGGGGTCTACACAAGGTTCTATATTTGAGTATAGAATTCAGATTCACCTGGACAATTCCTAAATGTATGGCTTCTTGGGTCTCTCCTCCAGAGCCCCTGGTAACATATTACCACAGATTAAGTGGGTTGACACAGCACAAATTCATGCTCTTATAATTCTGGCGGTTGGATGTTTGAAGTGGGTCTTGCTGGGCTAGAATTGGGGCGTTGGCAGGGCTGTGTTCCTTACTGAGGCTCTGGGGGATAATCTGTTTCCTTGAGTCTTAGAACTTCTAAAGGCTCCCCACATGCCTTGGTTCATGCCCCTTTTCGTTTTCACAGCCCGCAATGTAGTGTCTTCAAACCTTTCTGCTTCAGACTGTCTGCCTCCCTCTTCCACATTTAACAACTCCACGATTAGGGCCCACTCAGTCCAGGATAACTGTCCAACCTCAGGATCAGCTGAACAGCTCTGGTTCCATCTGCAACCTAGAACCTTATTTCCCCGTTGCCATGTGCCCTAGTGTAGTCACGGGATCCAGAGATTAGGACACCAGGCATTATCTGGGGGCATTGTCTATGTGTGAGTTCCCATTTCACCCTCCAGTCTTAACTTCTGGGCAAAGCCATAGAATAGAAAAGAACTGGTATGTATGTACCGAGCACTGCTACAGAGGTGGAAGGTAGGCACTCACCGAGTCTGCTGTGCACTCCCCCTAGAGCACTGTGGGAAGCAGCTGTTGCCAAGTCACACAGGAGCACTGAGCAGCAAGGACTCCCCCCAGGTGCAGGGTCCCAGGCTCAGAGACTTGGGGCCCTTGAAGGAGCAGGGGCTGAAGCTTGGGGAGATCTTCAGGTGTCTTCAGTGGATTAGCTGGGTTCTGGGCCTCCCTAGGGCAACACTTGGGTCAGAATACCTTGGCACACTGAGCTTGGTGGCACATGCTTGTAATCCCAGTACTTGGGAGGCTGAGAAAGGAAGATTGCAGGTTTGAGACCAGCCTCAGCATCTTAGTAAGATTCTGTTTCAAAATAAAAATAAAATTAGGCTGGGAGTGTAGCTCAGAGGTAGAATGCCCCAGTGTTCAATCTCCAGTACACACACATACACTATATATATATATATATAATATTTCATATATTATATATTATACAATATTATATATTATATAATATATATAAAAAATATATATATAATAAAAGCTCGTCTCTGCTGGTGAAGAGGCTCCCAGGGCAGGGACAGGAGAGGCCTCTCTTCCTCAGTGGCAGGTGGGAGCTGGCGTGGGCAGGGCGCCGTCCTGCAGGACCATAAGCCTTGCAGAGAGATGGCCTCCTTTGAAGTCCCAGCCCGGCCTTCGACATGCTCTGTGAGAGCACTGAGGGAGGGGACCGTGGTCCCTGACATGTCATCCGGGGCCACTGAGCAAAGCCTCTGAGTCATGGGGCGTGTGGGGAGTGGTGAGGAGCACCAGGGCCAAGTCCTCCCTGCTTCCTGAGCTGAGACTCCTCCTCCAGATACCAATGAGGTGTGACAGCAGAAGCCAGGGAGAGTGGCCTCCCATGGTCTGGGATGGGGCGCTGCTTCAGGCAGTTTAGAAGTGAGACTGAGAACCGGGCGTGGTGGCGCACGCTTGTAATCCCAGCATTCGGGAGGCTGAGACCGGAGGATCCGGGTTCGAGGCCAGCCTCAGCTACTTAGTGAGACCCTCCGCAACTTAGTGAGACCCGGTTTCAAAATAAAGAATAAAAAATATGGCTGGGGGTGTAGCTCGGAGGTAGAATGCTCCTGAGTTCAATCCCCAGTACCGCAAAAAAAAAAAAAAGAAGTGAGACTGACCACCATCTTCTCCTTCCTCCTCAGGCCAGCAGGCATGGGCTTCCTTTCTTCACTGTCCCCGCAAAACCTCTCTCATCACACAATGCGGCACACAGTGACTCGGCCACAGTGAGGCCCCTGGGCCCGGGGTCCCTAATGAGCAGGTGCCCTTGGTGAATCCTGCGCTGCTGTGCTGCTGGCCGCACAGTGTGTCCCGCCATGCTGTAGGGCTCTTAGTGAGGGCCTGGCGGGGAGGGGGAGGGGATCCTCTCTCCCTCTCTGAAGCCTCCATTTGATTTTTTTTTTTTTTTTTTGGTGCTGGGGATTGAACCCAGGAGCATTCTACCTCCCAGCTATACCCCCAGCCTTATTTTATTTTGAAACATGGTTTCACTAAGTTGTGGAGGGTCTCACTAAGTAGCTGAGGCTGGCTGTGAACCCATGATTCTCCTGACTCAGCCTCCCAAGTACTGGGATAACAAGTGTGTGCCACCATGCCCGGGTTGGCTCCATTCTTTAAGTCTGCTGAAATCAACTCAGCCAGAGAACAAAGGTACAAATTTACTAAATGTGTCTATGCATTTGGGAGCCAAACAACATGAAACTCAAAGAAGGGCCAGGTGGTTGTGACTTAAATACCCTCTTCCTAGGAGAGAGGCAAGTGGGGGCCACGGGCAGTTTCAGAGGGGTGGTAAATATTTTTAGGGGGAATGAGTGAGCCCAAAGAGCAGACAATAGCCTGGGTCAAAGTTCTGGGCTCTAGGAGAGGTGTTTGGTTTTCAGTCTCCTCTGTGATATGGGATTAACCTTCCTCGGCCAATGAAACTTCAGTAAGAGGCTTGAAGGCCCCGTGTTCCTCTGGAGGATCTGGTCTGGACCAGATCTGGACAAGGGAACCTCAGCAAAAGCCCTTCCTGTGTGTGGCTCCCCAGGCTCCCCAAGCTCCCCAGGCGCTCTCTGTTTAATATCCACGGTGGCATTTTGAGGGACATTGTTTTCTGAGCCCCACCATCAAGATCTGATGAGTTCATGAGAATGAAGGGCTTTAAATTCTCTCAAATGTCCCCAGTCCTCTATGGCTCTTGTGAGCTGCTGCTGTAATTTAATGATTACCAACAAAACCAAACAAATAAACCTCTCCTAATCACTCACGGCCTCTGTTTCAAAAATGCACTCAGTTTCCTGTGAGATCTGTCTGCCTTTGTCCACTCTGCATTTCCTCCTCTCCCCTGAGGGAGTGACCTGTGGAGACCCTCTCACCTCCCAGCCTCTCAGAGAGCTGCCGTGGACCTTCTTGGTTAGGAGCAAGAGCCTTAGTGTGTTTTCTTGGCATGTGTCTCTCTCCCAGTCACGAAGGGAGGTTCATGGAAACCCATCATGGTGTTGCCATGGTGATGGCTCTTTGTCCCTGGCTGGCTCTCTTCCTGTCCTCTGCCTGTACACAGGCCTCGGGGATGAGCCTGAGAGCCCTGAGGTATCAGCCACTGCTTCCATAGGGGGTTCATTTGGGGAATTCCTAAACATGGTTTTCCTGTCCTCTGCCCCTGAAAATACTGAATCTCTAGGAATCTGTGTAATTAGTCAATGTGTGCCTTTGGGAGAAATTTCCCTGGGAATGGGAGAAGGAGCAGAGGCATAAGCCCTGGCAGTGACTTGGGAGAAGGGACCCCCAGTTTCTGAGGATCAGCAGCAGCAGGCAGATTGTCAGCAGCAGGCAGATTGTCAAAAGAAATCTCTCAGTGGGGCATGGTGGATCACGTCTATAATCCTAATACTTGGGAGGCTGAGACAGGAGGATCACAGGTTTGAGGCCAGCCTTAGCAACTTAGTGAGACTGTTTCAAAACAAAAGTAAAAAGGACTGCGGGCGGGTGTAGCTCAGAGATAGAACACCCTTGGGTTCAATCCCCAGTACTCCCCCCTGCACACAGAAAGAAAGAGAGAGAGAGAGAGAGAGAGAGAGAGAGAGAGAGAGAGAGAGAGAGAGAGAAAGGAAGAAAGAAGGAAATCTTCCCTTCTTGGGAGGCAAGGTTTCTTAACAACTGCTGTAAAGACCCTGGCGGCCCCTGCTGCCCTTGCCTTCTCCTCTGCCTGGGCAGGGTTCACTGGGACCTGCTCCAGGTTACAATCACTTTACAGAAGGGATCACACCACGTGGTTTCCATGAAATGCCATCTTGAGTCACCTTGAAGCCATGTGTTTGCACAGTGATAAGGGTGCGGGGGGGGGGGGGGGGGGGGGGGGGGGGGGGGAGGGAGGATGTTCCAACACCAGCCAGGCCTCGGCACATCCTCTCCCAGGCAGAGCACAGCAGCCTCCTCTTCTGTTAAAGCCTCAGGTTGCCCTGCCTGGTTGGTGTCAGAAGCCTTTTCCAGAATCCCCATCAGATCTTGGCACTTTCTTGGTTAAAACCTTCCTTACTTTCTGGATAAAGCCCAAACTCTCTGGGGTGGGGTGGCTTTTCCAAATCTTTCTCAGTTTTCCCTGAGACCACCTTCCAGCCCCAATTCTGCTACAGAACCACAGGCTCTCACTGCTTTGCTCACAGTCTCCATTCCCTGGGACGCCCACCGTCCCCGGGCTGACTGCCTGACTTCTTCTCTCAGCTCTGTCTTGGCTCCCGCCTCCCTCTCTGATTTGGGTATGATTAGAATAGCTCTCCCTGTGCTTCCCGCCAGCAGAGCATTTGTCCTACTAGGAAACAGCGCCTTTCTTTTCCTGGATTTTTGGTAAACCTTTGCCCTCTCACTTGGTACATGCCTTGGCATTGAGTAGGTGGTGCTAGTGTTTGCATGTGGGTGTGCTCTGCTGTGCTGACTTCCACACCAAGATAACATCTGTGTGAGCGTCTCCTCCAGCACATAAGTGCTAATAAGGGATGTGCAGGACTTGCTCCCAGGATTCCCAGGCCCAATAATAAATGGCTTCATCAGGCTTCTTTCAGGGCCGAATCCCCAGATACTTCCACAGTTTCCAGATAAAACAAAAGATAAGGCTGGCTGAGTCTATAAATGAGGCCTCTAGTCTGGCATGGTGGTTTAGGCTTATAATCCCAGTACTTGGGAGGCTGAGACAGGAGGATTGCAGGTTTGAGGACAGCCTCAACAAGTAGTGAGACTCTTATCAATTTAGCGAGACCCTATTTGAAAAAAAAAAAAAAAATAGGCCTGGGGGTATAGTTCAGAGATAGAATGTCCCTGGGCTCAATCCCCAGAACCACATTAAAAATAAATAAATAAATAAAAAAGGAAGACTCTACACCTGGCCACCTGGGAGCCTGTGTGGAGCCGTGGACTGTCAGCCCCTCTGGGTTGAGGTCTGTGTACTAACGAGGCTCCCAGTGGCAACGCGAGTGCGGAAGTTTGAGCAGCACTGTTCTGGTTTGCCTCTAGCTCTTTGAGTCCCTGGCAGAGAGACACCTGCTGGAGCCCAGTCAAGGAAAGTGTGTTGAGTGCGGGCAGACATGAGGACCGGGAAGGAGACACAGGATCTCGTGGGCATCCTAGGCAGGAGCCATTTGGGCCTCAAGGAACCGGGCCTCGGACGTTTCCTTCGCCTTGGCTGCTCACCTCATCTTGCGGGTTTAAGATGCCGACGTTTGCGTTTTACCATCTACTAGCAATTTCTTTCTGTATTTTGTTTCACGGTTCATAAGGAGTGAACCTGATTGGCCAGCTGGCCCCTTAGATCCAGGTAGCCACTCCTCAGCACAGATAATTCCAGAGCTTGTTGGCCCAAAGGGGTGCGCGCACATGAAACCCATTCCACATCTGCCCCTGACACCGAAGGCACCGGCAGAGGTCCGGGGTAGATGTCCTCAGGTGGGCTGCCCCCTCACACCTGCATCGTTCCCTACTGAGAATTGAGCTCAGGGGCATCCTACCTCCAACCTACACCTCCATCCTTTTCATTTTCTGTTTTGAAACAGGGCCTCGCTAAGTTGCTAAGAGTCTGGCTAAATTGCTAAGGCTGGCCTCAAACTTGTGATCTTTCTGTCTCAGCCTCACAAATACTGGGATTACAGGTATGTGCCACTGTGTCCGACTTCCACCTCTTTTTTTTTTTTTTTTTTTTTTCAGGATTGAACCCAGGAGCATTCTACCTCCAAGCTACACCCCCAGCCCTATTTTTTATTCTTTATTTTGAAACAGGGCCTCACTAAGTAGTTGAGGCTGGCTGCGAATCTGTGATCCTCCTGTTTCAGGCTCCCAAGTATTGGGATTACAAGCGTGTGCCACCACGCCTGGCCCTTCCACCTTTTTAAAAAGAGCAACCCTGGGCTAGGCTGGGTCCTGCTCCGTTTTCTCCTTTTAGAGTGGCTCTGGCCTAACAACCGAGCACTCATTCTTGGCACCTCAGGGGCTATAACTTGGCGGCTGTCTCCTTTCCCCTCCTGGAGTTCTTTCCCTCTGCCCATCAGATGGTGGCTTGTATGAGGCTGGTTTCTCTCCTGTCTTCTCCTTTGTGCCTTTATCTGAGTTCCCCTCATGGTTGGTATATGAGCTCTGTCTTCCCAGCTGTGGCATGCTAGCATAGCCTCTGCTTGCAAGGCCCATTTCTCAGAGCACCTGTGTGCAGCAGATTCACATGAGCCTTCTCTAAACGATCACGCTTGCTCCCCACAGTGTGCCAGGTGGGGCGGGTGGGCTCACAGCCAGCCTCCCCTGATGCACTGGCTCAGACGCAATGGCCGGGCTCCTCGGGCCTCAGCAAGTGAGCATGATGACACCAGCGCGTGGATTGTTGCGCGATCCCATGGCATTTACAGTATGTTTAACCTCTAACGCAGGGCTTGTCATAGAGCAGGCCTGCATTGAATGGTGACTGGTTTTATTTCTTAATAGAAAACGGGGAGTTCCTTTCCCTGGATCTTGGAGGATCCAAGTTTCGAGTCCTGAAGGTGCAGGTCTCTGAAGAGGGGAAGCACAATGTCCAGATGGAGAGTCAGTTCTACCCAACGCCCAACGAAATCATCCGGGGCAACGGCTCGGAGGTACCTGGAGTGCGGGCAGGCCTGGGCGCCGGGTGTGAGGCACCGCGCCTTAGCCCCTGCGCTGTGCTTTCTCTTTCTGCAGCTGTTTGAATATGTAGCCGACTGCCTGGCAGACTTCATGAAGACCAAAGAGTTGCAGCACAAGAAATTGCCCCTTGGCTTTACTTTTTCTTTTCCCTGTAAACAGACAAAGTTGGAAGAGGTAAGGCCAGCAGGGTTGGAGAATGTGGGCATGTGTGGGAGCCAGGCTGGGCAGGAGGCCACAGCAGGAGCTTTCCAGTTTGTTTTATTCTCTGCTTTTTGTTAATGATGATGAAGTTGCCTGGTTAACACAGTGGCTTTGATTTTACACTTAGCCCCAGCACAGCCCCAGGGAGCACTGTGGTGTGCACTGGCATCTCGGTGTGCTGCATCGGAATCTCCTGGAGGGCTTTTTTTTGTACTAGGGATTGAATCTAGGGGCATTCTATCTCTGAACTACACCCCAACCCTTTTCTTTATTTTTTATTTTATTTTATTTTACAGTACTGGGGGATTGAACCCAGGGGCATTTTACCTCTGAACTACACCCCTAGTCCTATTTTTATTCTTTACTTTGAAACAAGACCTCATTAAGTTGGGAATTTACTATAATCCCTACAGGAGACAGGCTGAGGTTTAGTTTTTCATTCTTTTATAATTTTATAAAGAAGGATTGAGGAAAAATAATAGGAAGAAGTTTCAGTGAATGTTTAGAGCTTTGCTCCGATCTTCACTGTTTTTTTGTTTTGTTTTGTTTTTTGGTACTGGGGCTTGAACTCAGGGACATTCTACTTCTGAGTTAGACATCCAGCCCTATTTTATTTTGAAATAGGGTCTTGCAAAGTTGCTGAGGTCTCACTAAGTTGTCAAGGCTGGCTTCGAACTTTCGATCCTTCTGTCTCAGCCTCCCAAGTACTAAGATTACAGGCATGCACCACCATGCCTGGTTGAGCTTCACCATCTTTGATGAATTGAAGAGCAGAGGCCCCAGGAAGTTCCAGGAGTTGGGAATCAGGCCTCGAAGTCAGAGTCTAGGTGCAGGTGGAAGAAGAAGGGTGCCAAAAAGTTAAACACCTTCGAGTAGCGCTCAGGAAACAGTGGCCGCAGGAAGCAGGGAGATGTTTCCCAACCTCTGTGGGGATCAGTTTACCTTCAGGAGGAGGTGTGACTAAGGGGGCTTCTTTGAGAAACTGAAACTGAGTAAAGAAGATAAGGGCATCAGAATGAAAAGAAAATTATAGCCGGTATGTTGGCACATGCCTGTAATCCCAGAACTTGGAAGGCTGTGACTGGATGATTGCAGATCGGAGGCCAGCCTCAGCAACTTAGCAAGGCCCTCAGCAATTTAGGGAGACCCTGTTTCAAAATAAAAAATTTAAAAAGGGGCTCGGGAGCTGGATGTGGTAGCATACACCTATAGTTCCAATACCTGGGAGGCGAAGATAGGAGTTCACAGGTTCAAGACCAGCCTCAGGAATTTAGTGAGATTCAGCAACCTAGTGAGACTCTATTCAAAAAGATTAAAAAAAAAAAAAAAAAAAAAGAGCTGAGACTGTAGCTTGGAGGTAGAATGTCCCTGGGTTCAATCCCCAGTACCAAAAAAAAAAATGGGGGGGGGTCTAGGGGTATATTTCCGAGGTAGGCTGTCCCTGGGTTCAAGCCTCAATGCAACCCCCCCCCCCAAAAACCAACAAAAGCATAAAACATTAAAAGGAAGTTACTTTTTTTTTTTTTTTTTGCGGTACTAGGGATTGAACTCAGGGGTGTTCTACCTCCGAGCTACACCCCCAGCCCTATTTTTTATTCTTTATTTTGAAACAGGGTCTCACTAAGTTGCAGAATGCCTCACTAGGTAGCTGAGGCTGGCTTCGAACCCAGATCCTCTGGTCTCAGCCTCTCGAATGCTGGGATTACAAGCGTGCGCCACCACGACCGGCACTTATTTTTGGTTGTTGTTGTTTAGTTAATTAGGTGCTGGGAATTGAACCCAGATTCTCTTACTACTCTCGATTCTGCTGTGAATTAACCTACCACACTCTCAGCACTTACATTTTTTAATGAGAGAACAGTAGAAAAGTCTTAGCCAAAGAGAAATTTCTGTGTGTTCTAATGATAATACCTTTTCAAGGTTAAAAAAAAAAAGGAGAGTAGAAATTGAAAAATTTAAAGAAGAAAATAGAAATCACCTCTAATCTCAACTTTCAGAGATAATCTGTTACGAGAATTGTGGGCTTTTTCATCCAGACAGAACAACAATAGCTACATTAAATATTGGTGTTATGTTGTATATATAATTTAAAACATATAGCCGGGTGTGGTCACACACGCTTGTAATCTCAGTACTTGGGAGGCTTTGATAGGAGGATCCGGGTTCGAGGCCAGTCTTAGCTACTTAGTGAGGCCCTCCACAATTTAGTGAAACCCTGTTTCAAAATAAAGAAAAAAAAATAGGGCTGGGGGTGTAGCTTGGAGTAGAATGCCCCTAGGTTCAATCCCCAGTACTGCAAAAAAAAAAAAAATTAAAACATTTACATATACAGAGAGAATTGTGTGTTATTACTTGTTTTCCCCAAATTAACCTATTACAAGTTTCTACTGCTCACTTTCCTGCGCATTCCCGGCAACAGTTCCCTCGCCCTCTTTGTGGAGAAGCCTCTGAAAGCCGAAGCTAGAGAGGTGCCACCAGGTGGCGCTGTGGTGCAGGAAGAAAGCAGGCAGCCCAAGGGGAGTCAGACACCCGCCGTCCAGTGGGGCTCCCACTCCCCGGGAGACCTGGAGCAGTTCCTCGTTTCTAAATCTGTTTCCTTATCCATGAGCTGAGGGCGTTGGAAGAGGGTAATTGGGGAGTCTGTGAGCTTAGCTTTAGCAGCTCTGGACTGGGTGGGTTCGGGCGATTCTATTAACCTCCAGGTTCTCTTGTAGTCTGAAAAGTTCTATGATTATTTGCGAGTTCAGACCTGAAACTCTTGGGAAATACAGTATGTAAAGAAATAATTGATAATGCAACTTGAGAACCATTTTTCCAAGTTGGAATTAGGTTCTTGAGGGAGCCCTACAAGGTAACACCATGTCAGCGCTGTTATGGGGACCTGCAAATCATATGCTTTGTACATACAACATGTGGCCACCATATGCAGATATTATTTTCGGCAGAGCAAGCCTACGGGAGAGGTGGTGTTTCCTCACCTTCTCCATCAGGGACTTGATATTTCCATCACACAAAAGAGTAAACTGAGGAGCTGGGCGTGGTGGTGCACACTTGTAATCCCAGCATTTGGGAGGCTGAGACTGGAGGCTCCGGGTTCCTGGCCAGCCTCAGCTACCTAGTGAGGTACTCTGCAACTTAGTGAGACCCTGTTTCAAAATAAAGAATAAAAAATAGGGCTGGGGGGTATAGCTCGGAGGTAGAATGCCCCTGAGTTCAATCCCCAGTACTGCAAAAAAAAAAAAAAAAAAAAGAGTAAAGTGAGGCTCCCCTGTCTCATGAATGCAAGTCTTTTGACTCTTTAGCAAGTGCTTGTTCTGTTACTATACATGATATTTCAGTCTACTCAGATGGGAGGAATACAGATGCTTACATTGCTAGAAAAGCCCTCTGAAGCAATATTAAGAGACTCTATTCACAATAGCCAAGATATGGAATCAACCTAAATGTCACTGATGGATGATTGGATAGAGAAAATGTGATACATATACATAATGGAATACTATTCAGCCATGAAGGGATGAAATCCTGTCATTTATAGCACCACGGATGGACCTGGAAGGCATTATGTTAAGTGAAATAAGTCAGGTGCCAAAAGGAAAATACCACATTTTTGGATTTTTTTTTATTTTTTTTTTTGGTGTTGGTAATTGAGCCCAGGGGCATTCTACCTCTGAGCTACACCCCCAGCCCTATTTTATTTTTATTTGGAAACAGAGTCTCTCTAAGTTGCTGAGGCTGGCTGGCTTTGAACCTGCAACCCCCCTATCTCAGCCTCCCAAGTACTGGGATTACAGGTATGCACCATCATGCCCTGCTCATTTTTGGAATCTTGAAAAACTGATCTCATGGAAGCAGAAGTAGAAGGGTGGTCACCAGAAGCTGGTCAACAGATATAAAATTAAAGCTAGTTAGGAGAAATAAATTCTGTGACTATAGTCACAGTAGGGTGACTATAGTTAACAAAATTGTATTATATATTTCAAAATAACTAAAAGAAAAGACTGAATATTCTCACCATAAATAATGAGCTGAATATGTAACACATACTTGTAATCCCAGTACTTGGGAGGTTAAGATGGGAGGATCACAGGTTTGAGGCCAGCCTCAGCAATTTAGCAAGGCCTTCTACAACTTAGTGAGACCCTGTTTTAAAAAAAAAAAAAGGAGCCAGGAGTGGTGGTCCACACTTGTAATCTCAGTACTTGGGAGGCTGAGACAGGAGGATCCGGGTTTGTGGCCAGCCTCAACTACTTAGTGAGGCTTTCTGCAATTTAGTGAGATCCTGTTTCAAAATAAAGAATAAAAAAAAAAAAAAATAGGACTGGGGGTGTAGCTCGGAGGTAGAATGCCCCTGGGTTCAATCCCTAGCACCACACACACACACACACACACACACACACACACACGCACATACACACACATACATGCACACACACACACACACACATACACACAGAGAAATGATAAATGTTTGATGTGATGGATATGCTAATTATTCTGATTTGATCACTATGCTTTGTATATGTATATTCATATATCATGCTATTCCCCACAATCTGTACAATTATTGTGTGCCAAATAAAAACAAATGAAGCCAGGTGTGGTGGTGCATGCTTGTAATCCCAGTACTTGTGAGGCTGAGGAGGATTGCAGGTTTGAGGACAGCCTCAGCAAGTAGTGAGACTCTCATTAACCTAGAGAAACGCTGTTTCAAAATAAAAATAAAATAGGGCTGGGGGTATAGCTCAAAGGTAGAATGACCCTGGATTCAATACCCAGTATCACAAAAAATGAAAAGAATAGAAAAAAGAATCAGAGTGATTGGGCTTAGAGAAGAGAAGCCCATGCGGGGTACTCAGTGACTGACATTTCTCTCTCTCTCTCTCTTTTTTTTTGTGGTGGTACTGGGGATTGAACCCAGGGGCATTCAACCTCTGAGCTACACCTGCAGCCCCCCTGCCCTTTTTAATTTTATTTTGAAACAGAGTCTTGCTAGGTTGATGAGAGTCTGGTTGTGAACCCGGATCCTCTGGTTTCAGCCTTCCTAATACTGGGGTTACAAGTGTGCGCCACCACGGCTGGCTCTGACTGACATTTCTGCTATTCAGTGTCATGTTGAGCACCTCCTTCCCTCGTACTAGATCTGAAATCTCCCCACAGGGCGTTCTGCTTTCGTGGACCAAGAAGTTTAAGGCACGGGGAGTTCAGGGCACGGATGTAGTGAGCCGCCTGACCAAAGCCATGAAGAAACACAAGGTGAGAGGCTTGCCTGGGCGTGGGGTCCTCTCCCAGTCCTAGCCCCTTTCTCTGGGGGTCTTGTGCTATGCCTGCCTGGAAAGAGAATCAGAGAAGGAACTTCGTAGGGGAGGTCCAGCTGTGGTACAGATGTGGACAATCTGAATAGCCCACTGGCAAGCCTTTGTATGGGAGCGGCACCCATCACCACTGACAGGCAGCCGGGCACTTCCCAGCTGTGGAAGCCCAAGCCCCACCCTTCCTATCTGAGGCTTCAAAGATCACTTGCTCCCCACTGAGCTGAAAAGTGCAGATAACCCAAACTGCTTGTGACCCTGATGGCAAGAATATATTTTTTTTCTTTCAGTGCTGGGGATTGAACCCAGGTCCTCTCAAGTGCTAGGCAAACACTCTACCAATGAGCTTCAGCCCTAGTCCAAGAAGAATATTCTGATGTGTAGCCTTTGGTCTTTTTTTCTCTTTAAAGCCAGGATCCTAGCCCGGCGTGGTAGCACACACTTGTAATCCCAGTACTTGGGAGGCTGAGACAGGAGGATCACAGGTTTGTGACCAGCCTCAGCTACTTAGTGAGACCCTCTGCAACTTAGTGAGACCCTGTTTCAAAATAAAGAATAAAAAATAGGGTTGGAGATGTAGCTCAGAGGTAGAATGCTCCTGGGTTCAATCCCCAGTACTAGAAAAAAAAAAAAAAAAAAAAAAAAAAAAAAAAAAAAAGAGCCAGGACCCTTTCCTTTGTAGCCTGCATTTTCTTCTTTCATGTATTCAGTTTATTTTTACTTTTTGGTGGTACTAAGGATTGTTGAACCCAGGACTTTGCGCATGCTAGACAAGTGCTCTACCACTGAGCTATCTCCCCAGCTCTTCAGTTTACTTTGAAATGTCCCTCCAGGTGTTGAGGAACCCTGGTGCAATGATCCAGGTGGACTCAGCAGGGGGGCAGGAGCCCAGGCAGAGGCCCTGAGGAGCATGAGGCTGAGGCTGTGCTTGCTGGTCATCATGGCCTGGTCGGTGAGAACTTTGGTGCTTTTTCCTGGAAATGCCATTACTCCCAGGATTGATACGCTTTCCTCTGTGTCCTCTCAGCGTCCCTCAAGCGAGGTGTGCTCCTGATGGGCTGTCTTCATGTTCTCCTTGCACAGAGGCCTTTGCCCTCAGAACAGGAACAGAGGTCTCCCAGACTCCCAGTCTTTCTCTTATGGTACAGAGGACTGATCCCAAGTGTGTTCTACCTCTGACACCCCCCGCCCCAGTCTTACTGTATTTTTTATTTTGAAACAGGGTCTTGTTAAATTGCTAAGGCTGACCTCGAACCTACAATCCTCCTGTCCTGGCCTCCCAAGTACTAGGATTACAGGCGTGTGCCACCCCACCCAGCTAGACCCCAAATCTTGAGAAACGCCTGTTCCTTCCGGGCAGGCCCAGCAGCAGTGTCTAGAGGTGTCTCAGCCAGTGCCCGGCCTTCCGCTTTCACTTCCTCTGTGGGAAGGGAGAGGGGAAGGATTACACCCTGCCATCCACTGATGCCTTGGGCCTTGTGCTCTGCAGGATCTGGATGTGGACATCCTGGCCTTGGTCAACGACACCGTGGGGACCATGATGACATGTGCCTATGACGATCCCTACTGTGAAGTCGGTGTCATCATTGGTAATTCGGGTGGACTTGTTTGGGGAGGTGGGGGAGAGGGGCTGGTTTGGGGCTTAGTTTCAGCAAAACCCGAGTAAGCGGGAGGGCACTGACGAGGTTACTCAGAAGCAGCAGCACAGGGAGGTGAGAGCTGACGGACTGGCTGATTCATTCGTTCAACAAGTGTCCCCGGGTGCCGCGGTGTGTGGGGCCGGTGCTGGGCGCTGGGTTCCCAGGGGTGGCTCCTGGAGCTTCCTAGAGCTTTGAAAGAAGGAAAGAGGACCTGAACAAATACCACGGCTTCTGATGGTGCCAGTGTGGTGAAGACAATGAAGCAGTGATGAGACAGTGTACACACTGAGGGGTGAGGGGGCATCTGGACAAGGACCTCAGGACAAGAAAGCAGGTGGAGACGAGGGGAAGGGGGGAGTCCCTGCTAGAGAGAGGGCGCCTCTGGTCCCAGAGATGAGTAGGAGCCTGGGGTGCTCCAGGAACCCCAGGAGGCTGCATTGAGGGAGGGATGTTCTTTTTTTCTTTTTTTGATTGTACTGGGGATTGAACCCAAGGGCATTCTACCCCTGAGCTACACCCCAGCCCAAATTCTTATTTTGAAGCAGGGTTTCACTAAGTTGCTTATGCTGGTCTTGAACCTGTGATTATAGGGCCATTATGCCTGGCTTGTAGGTCGTTCTTGGATATTCACTTCTCCCTTTCCTACTCCTCTACCATGACTGGAAAAGTTTTCTGAATTGCGCTTTCCTAATTTCCAAAAGTGCCTCCTCAGCCTTCTCTGCAGGGCAGGGTCTTTACCCCTACCTCAGTCCTTGCTGTGCCTTCCTATTTCTAGGAGTCCCTCTGTCTTAGAACGTCAAGGGCACCTTCCGGTCATGGTGTCTACCTATAGTCCTCTGTTTCCGTCGTGGAGACGTTGCCTGGTGACCCACAGATTGGGTGCCACGACTAGACAGTGTCCACGCTTTCCTGAGAAAAGCTTTTTCCAAATATTACATCATATTCTGCATTTTTACACTTCTCAGTTTTCATGTTGGCATCTAAAATACTCAGACCAGAGTATCTGCCAGGGGAAGATAGGAACAAATAAAGATAAGAGCAGCTTTATTGAGGCAAAAAAGGCTCTGGCTCCAGATGACTACAGGCAAGAGTTTAATGAGTTTTCAATAAACTTAGCATTGCTTCTCATTTTAGAACCTTTCCATTATCCCAAAAGATTTCAAAAGGTTGTGTCCATTTGCAGCTGTCTCCAACACTTGAGTGTTTGAGGCTTTCCTTGGAGTGATTTCGCATCCAAATAATAGACTGTTGCTCTAACAGGTGATGGCTAACCACTATCAAAGATAAGGTATAACTTTGCCAGGAACAATTTATGGCAGGTCATGAGTAAATATTTTTAGTATCAAAGGAGAGGAATAGCCAGGTGTGGTGGCACATGCCTGTAATCCCAGTACTTGGGAGGCTGAGACAGGAGGATCACAGGTTTGAGGACAGTCTCAGTAAGTAGTGAGAATCCTATCAACCTAGTGAGACCCTGTTTCTAAATAAAAATAAAATAGGGCTGGGGGTGTAGCTCAGAGGTAGAAGACCCCTGGGTTCAAACCCTAGTGCCAAACAAAACAAAACAAAAACAAAAACAAAGGAGAGCAATGAGCTGGCTATGGTGGCACACACCTGTAATTCTAGTACTTGGAAGGCGGAGACAGGAGGATTGCAGGTTTAAGGCCAGCTTCGGCAATCTAGTGACACCCTCAGCCACTTAGCAAGACTCTGTTTCAAAATAAAATAGGAATGGGGGTATAGCTCAGATATAAAGTGCCTCTAGGTTCAATCTCCAGTACCCCTCCCCAAGAGAAAATTGTAGGGAAGGGATTAAAAGATTACTCTTGGTTGGCCAGTTTGTTTTTTCTAGGTATTTACAAGGTTAGCTTAACTCCCCCTCCTCTTGTAAGTGCGCTTTTTCAGATTTCATGCATATTCATCAGGGATGGCTTCATATTTGACTCCATTCATAACAGCAAGCCATTAGCACCCTGAGAATCGTAGACTTGACGGGTCAGCTTCCTTCCTCATGGACTTGGGCTGCCCACAGCTGCCTTCCCCCACAATCACTGTGTGCCATTCAGGACTCCAGGTGGTTGAGCTCTGTGTCCTGCCCAGCCGGGAGCCCTTTGCTCTTTGCGTGTTCTCTCTGACCCCCTCTTCAGGAACTGGGACCAACGCGTGTTACATGGAGGACATGAGCAACATTGACCTCGTGGAAGGCGACGAGGGGAGGATGTGCATCAACACGGAGTGGGGGGCCTTCGGGGACGACGGTGCCCTGGAGGACATCCGCACCGAGTTTGACAGGGAGCTGGACCTCGGCTCGCTCAACCCAGGGAAGCAACTGTGAGTGCTGCTTGCTGGAACCTGGGTAACAGCGGCTCCCTCAGGCGCCCTGGTGCCAGCGAGGCCCTCTAGTTGTGACTAGTCATCCATCACAATGAGTTTACAAGGCAAGGCTGGAGTTTTGATTTCATTTGACTAATGAGCAAATCGAAGTCAAGGAGATGGACTGATGTCCCCTAGATCATATCCCTAATTCTAGTTCAGTCTGTATTTCTGGAGTACATATGTGCGTGCAAGGCACTGGAGATGAGGCTGGGAGCCAAACCTCATGGGTCTTGGGCTCTAGGAGTGCATAGGCAGGTGGCCCCAGGACATACCAGAACAGTGGGGGACTGGGCTCCTCCACAGGCCTCTGTGTTTCTAAGACTCCCCAGCCTCCCTGCTGTGTCAGAGGTCCCAGCACCTGGGGGCCCCTGCAGAGCCTTCCCTCCCTGTTTCCTGTCCACAGGTCCTCTCTTCCCAGCCCCGTTCCACACTCACCTGCAGAGTAATTATTTGGGTGTCTGCCTCAGCTCTTTATCTAAGGCTGAGCACCTTGAAGGCAGGTTGCACAGTTGATTTTCTTTTTCTTTCTACACACAGTCTTACACATTTTATTTTTCTCTTTTGGTGCTGGGGATTGAACCCAGGGGAATTCTACCTCCAAGCTACACTGCAGCCCTATTTTATTTTGAAACAGAATCTCACTAAGTTGCTGAGGGCCTTGTCAAGTTGCTGAGGCTAGCCTTGAACCTGCAATCCTCCCATCTTAGCTTCCCAAGTACTAGGATTACAGGCATGCACCACCGTGCCCAGCTGTTTTTACAACTTGTTGCAGCTCATTAAATGGAGGAGGCCCATTTACATCATGGGTGGGTGTGAAAAAGAGAAAGAGGAAGAGGCTGAGGTCCCCACATCCCCCTCAAGGGTACACCCACGGAACCAGAAGATCTTTCACTAGGTCCCATCTCTTCCCAATTGCACCACACAGGCTGAGGGCGAAGCCTTTAACTCTTGGGCATTTGGGACAATCCAGATTTAAACTACAGGAGCAGCTTCCTCTCGTGGACAGAAGCTCAATGTGGGAGTTGGAAGCACCTGAGTTGGGAATGTTAGGTGTCATGCGTTGGTTGCATGATCTTAGGAAAGTAGTTGAAGTCTGGTGTTGAGCTTCCTTCTGTCCCAAGTCAGAGCAGTACCCCTGCGGCCAGGGTGGCTGGAGTGAAGATTCTTGGAGTCTGGCACTTTGTGAACATGAAGGACCTTTGATGTCCTCTAGCTGAGTCCTGTCCTGTCGCAGATGAGGAGGGTGCCCCTCATAGAGGACGGTGCTCTCCTCCCAGGGGAACACCGTGCAGGGGCTGGACCAAGGCCTCTGGTCTGCAGAGCTCCTGCCCTGCACATGCTCCTGACCTTGACCTAAAGTCTTTGGGAAATGATGCCGCATAACCAAAGGCGTTGATTCCACTGACATGTTCACCAAATTACAGGTTCGAGAAGATGATCAGTGGCCTGTACCTGGGGGAGCTTGTCAGGCTCATCTTGCTGAAGATGGCCAAGGCCGGCCTCCTGTTTGGCGGTTCGAAATCCTCCGCACTCCACACTAAGGGCAAGATTGAAACGCAGCACGTGGCTGCCATGGAGAAGTGAGTTGCTGGCTGCACCCCTCCTGCCTTGGCTCCATGGAGGGCTGGTAGGCAGCAAAGGTGTCATACGTTCAGATGGCAGAGCTGCAGTGGGGACAAGATCCTTCTCCTCCTCTGGGAGGGCTTCAGGCCTTGCACAGCTCTGGATAGACCAGCCATTTCTGCTGTGACTTAGCTGCCACATTCTTGTTGGCTTCATCAGCCAGAGACTTTGCTGTCACAGAGCTACCCTTTCCTCGTGTTTACTGCCTTCTTTCTTCCTAAAGTGGTGACTTATGAATTTTGGGGTCACAGACATCTGAGAATATGATTCAAGTCCTGGATGCTTTCTCCCCCAAATCACATCTGTGTATAATTTTGCTCACAATATTGGGGCATCCTTGGACCTTTTAAACCCCGTGTGTGGAATCCAACTGAAGAACTGCTATAGCAAAGGTCTTCTCCACCTGTTCCCAGCAAGGCTGGCTGTGGACTTGGTAGTCTGAGGCCTCACACTCAAGTCCCTGCAGGAGGAGCTGGCTAGTGTAGGCAGCTGGCCCCCGTCACCTCAGAGTCCAGCTCCTCAGACTGAGAATCCCTGGCGTTGCCCTGAGCTTTGTAATCAGTTTAGATTCTGAGCTCACCTGAGTGACACTGACGCCCAGAAGGTGTGACTGCAGAGCTTGGCAGTGACAGAGTTTCTGTGAATGACTTGTAGAGCACAACATAGTTAAAAGTGTGGGCTCTAGCAGGGCATGGTGGTACATGATTGTAATTTGAGCACTTGGGAGGCTGAGACAGGAGGATGGCAGGTTCATGGCCAGCCTCAGCAACTTAGCAAGACTCAGCAACCTAATGAGATCCTGTTTCAGAACAACAACAACAAAATAACAACAATAACAACAACAAAAAAGGGCTGGAAGTATAGCTTGGAGGTAGAATGCCCCTGGGTTTAATCCCCAGTATCCCCATTCCCCCCCACCCAAAAAAACAAGTGTGGTCTCTAATCTACTTGAATTCAACTCTTGGCTCTAGTACTTATTAGCTGTGTGACCAGGGGAAGTTACCTACCCTCCCTGGGCCTCACATCTCTTATCTATATAATTTGCTAGTGACAGTACTTCTCCCTAGGATTTTTGTAGAGATGAAATGAGTTAATACATATAAAATCCTTAGATGGCTACATTGGCGTCTTGAAGTCTGGAGATTGCTCCTAGGATGCGTAGATGAAAGACCCTCCTACTTCTTAGAAAGTAAATATATGACTCTAAAGGTTTAAAAAAAAAAAATCCTTAGACAGGTTCCTGGCACGTAGCCAGTGCTCAGTGCATAGTAGCTGCTTTATCAGTGTTGACACTGTTTTTGTTACTAGTGTATTACTATGATCCAGCCTATTTATTTCACAATCCTGGGAGATGGGGGAGCTGGTTCTCCCAGGAGGATGCCCACAGCATGGAGGTCCCTTGTTCCTGTCCCCTGGCCAGGCATAAAGAAGGCCTTGCTAATACAAGGGAGATCCTGGTGGATCTGGGCCTGGAGCCCTCGGAGGCCGACTGCATCGCTGTCCAGCACGTCTGCACCATCGTCTCCTTCCGCTCGGCCAATCTCTGTGCAGCGGCCCTGGCGGCCATCCTGACCCGCCTCCGGGAGAACAAGAAGCTGGCGAGGCTCCGGACCACGGTGGGCATGGACGGCACAGTGTACAAGATACACCCTCAGTGAGTGCCACCTTGTGGGGAGAGCCCCACCCCCACAAGCAAGTCTCCCCCAGAGCAGGGTCCTGCTGTTCCCTCTGCACTGTGCTGCTTATCTGGGCAGCTGGAACCAACCACCTCATTGTAGTTCTGAGGTTACAAAGGGAGGAGTGGATGCAGAGCCACATTCACCTTGCTGGCTGGGTTGCTTTTGGGAATCACTCTTAAAGAAATAGTGTGCTAAGCTGAGTGTGGTAATTACAGGTGCACACCTGTAATCCTAATACTTAGAAGCTGAGATAAGAGGATTGCAGGTTTGAGGCCAACCTCACAACTTAGCAAGACCCTCAGCAACTTAGGGAGACCATTTAAAAATAAAAACTAAAAAAGGATGGGGGTATAGCTTGGAGGTTAAATGCTCCTGGGTTCAATTTCTAGTACCCAAAAAAAAAAAAAAAATGTCTGCTAACACCAGTTGTCTGATTAGGAAGGCTACCCATCTATGTGTCTGCCCACTGCCCATCCATCCATCTGTGTGTTCATCTATCCATCCATGTATCCATCCATTTATCCATCTATCCATTATTTATTGAAACCTACTATGTGGTAAGGCCAGAAAGAAAGAGTCATCTAGTTATAGATGGGGAAAAATAGGGGTGGCAGAAGTTACCAAGTTCACATGACAGACCCCTGGTGGGAAGACCAGAGGAAATGAGAATTTCCCAGAAAGATGGAGAGTGAAAGCCCGTTTGGCTAGCAGAGGTGGTACTGGAATTCCTGAGAGGGAAAAATCCTTCCTCTTTGGACAGAGATGATGTCTAGCCAATATATTGTGCATGGACACGCCCTGCCAGTTGAAATATTAGCTGATTAAATAAGCCCTTCCTGGAGCCCTCAAACTGTCCCTTCCACTGCCTCAGATGTCCTAGTCACCCCCTATAACGACTCTGCCCTCCCTACCATCCAACAAATTAAGGAGTGAGCCATGGCCCAGTAGGGCCCACCAAGACTCATTCCCCACTATACCTGAGTCTGTTCCCAGAGGCCAGACCTGGCCCTTTACGACTGTCTAATATTTTGCTATCATGCTTACCTTCAGGTACCCCAAACGCCTGCACAAGGTGGTGAGGAGACTGGTCCCAAACTGTGACGTCCGCTTCCTGCTGTCAGAGAGTGGCAGCACCAAGGGGGCCGCCATGGTGACCGCGGTGGCCTCGCGCGTGCAGGCCCAGCGGAAGAAGATTGACGAGGTGCTGGCTCTGTTCCAGCTAACCCGAGAGCAGCTTGTGGCCGTGCAGGGCAGGATGCGGGCAGAGCTCGAGTATGGGCTGAAGAAGAAGACCCACGAGCTGGCCACGGTCAAGATGCTGCCCACCTACGTCTACGGGATGCCGGACGGCACAGGTGGGTGGCGGAGTGCCATCAGAACTCCTGAAATCCAGGGAGGTGCTCGGCTTTTAGAGCCTTGGATTCACGTCTGTAACAAGTGGAGGGTACTCTGTTCCTTCTGAACCTGGGTGCCTTGGTTAACCTTTGTGAACGTGTGCATGTGTGTCTGCATGTGTCGAGGAGAATGTGAATGGACCTCCTTCTGTGAGCTTCCTTCTGGACGCTTGGGCTGCACTGGCTGCTCTTCCTGTTCTGCTTCTCTGACTCTGTCCTCTTCAGGGGCTTGGATTCCTTCTTTTTTCTTCTTGTCTGTTTCTGCGTTGGACTTTTCTAGCTCTTAATCCTGTTCCTATTCCTCTGGCTCAGTTGAAAGAAATCATCAAACAGTACAAGCAGTGCTGCATTTATTTATGTATTGGGAATTGAATCCAGGGACATTCATTCTCTGAATTACATCCCCAGACCTTTATTTTTTTTAATTTTTTATATTTTGTGGTACTAGGGATTGAACCCAGAGACATTCTTATTTGGAAACAGGGTCTCCCTAGGTTGATGAGAGTCTCACTACTTGCTGAAGCTGTCCTTGAACCTGCAATCCTCCTGCCTCAGCCTCCCAAGTACTGGGATTATAAGCATGTGCCAACATGCCTGGTCCCCAGACCTTTAAAAAAAAAAAAAAAAAAAATATATATATATATATATATATATTTTTTTTTTGCCGGGCGTGGTGACGCACGCTTATAATCCCAGTACTTGGGAGGCTGAGACAGGAGGATTGCAGGTTCGAAGCCAGTCTTGGCAATTTAGCGAGGCCCTTGCAACTTAGTAAGACCTTGTTTCCAAATAAGAGATAATAATCAGGTTGGGGGTATAGCTCAGAGGTAGAAACCCCTAGGTTCAATCCTCAGTGCCACAAAATAAATAAATACATAAATAAATAAACAAATACATACATACATACATACATACATAGTTTTTTTATTATTTTATTTTATTTTGTGGTACTGGGGATTGAACCCAGAGGCATGCTACCTCCAAGCTACATCCCCAGTCCTATTTTTTAGTCTTTATTTTGAAACAGGGTCTTACTAAGTTGTGGAGGGCCTCACTAAGTAGCTAAGGCTGGCTGTGAACCTGCGATTCTTCTGTTTCATCCTCCCAAGTATTGGCATTACAAGTGTATGCCACTACGCCCGGCTTTTTTTAAATTTTGAAACAAGGTCTTACTAAGTTGCTGAGGGTCTTGGTAAATTAATGAGGCTGGCTTGAACCTGTGACCCTCGTGTCTCAGCCTCCCAAGTACTGGGATTACAGGCATGCGCCATCATGCCCAGCCAGTCTTTTTTTTTTTTTTTTTTTTGTGGTCCTGGGGATCGAACCCACGGGCATTCTGCCTCTGAGCTACACCCCCAGCCCTATTTTATTTTTTTATTTTGAAACAAGGTCTCACCAAGTTTCTAAGGCTGTCTTACTCTCCTCCTCCTCCTTCTTCTTCTTATTTTTTGTAGTAATACTGGGGATTGAAGCCAGCGACAGTCTATCTCTGAGCTACACCGTTTACATTCTTTATTTTGAAACAGGGTCTCATACAGTTGTGGAGTGCCTCACTTACTAAGTAGCTGAGGCTGGCTTTGAACCTGCAAACTTCCTGTTTGGGATTATAAACATGCGCCACTGTGAAGGCTGTCCTTGAACCTGTGATCCTCCCATCTCTGCCTCCCGAGTACTGGGATTATAAGTGTGTACCACCATGCCTGGCTCGGTCCATTCTGGTTTTTTTTTTTTTGGTAGTACTGGGGATTGAACTCAGGGGCATTCTACCTCCGAGCTATACCCCCAGCCCTATTTTTTTTATTCTTTATTTTGAAACAGGGCCTCACTAAGTTGCGGAGTGCCTCACTAGGTAGCTGAGGCTGGCCTCGAACCCAGATCCTCTGGTCTCAGCCTCCTGAATGCTGGGGGTTATAAGCATGCGCCACTACGCCCAGCTCGGTCCATTCTTTAGATGAGTTATTTCATCTCTTTGAATCTCATGAACCTTTTCTAGAAATAATGACCTTTATGAAATTCTTTACATCTTATCATTTGCTTTTGAACTTTTACTTTTGTTTCATCTCCACAATTACTTCATGTTTCCTAAAGAGGGGATGTTTCCCGTTTTATGGATGCCCTAACTGAGACTTGGGCTAAATGACCTACTGAAGACCACATGCTTTGGATCTCTGAACAACAAAGGTCTTTTCTAGAATCCAAGTCCTTTGAGTTTACTG
The DNA here is from genome assembly GCA_004027655.1 of Graphiurus murinus. Lineage (NCBI taxonomy): Eukaryota > Metazoa > Chordata > Mammalia > Rodentia > Gliridae > Graphiurus > Graphiurus murinus. Next base: position 15,403 of record PVLC010008288.1, on the reverse strand, counting down.
GGAGCAGGGGGCAGAAACAAACATAGAGCAGTAAAAGAAGCCATTTAATTATTCATTCTTCCATCTCCTTCATTCTTCTGCCTTCATTTGCAAGGCTTTGTATGTCAGGCCATGCTCGGGGCCCAGCAATAGAGCAGTGATACAGGCGTGCCCTGATGGGGGGCTCACAGCCCATCCGGCTGGCAGTGTCAAGCAAATGTCACATGATATCAGGTAATGACAGATGCTATGGAGAAAACTAGAGCAGGGTAAGGGGTCAGAGCGATGGCTGGGAGTGGTGTCTTCAGCAAATTCAAGGAACCATGGAACAGCCTGTGTGGTTAGAAAGAGTGGGTGAGGCTGAGAGCAAGGAGAGAGGTTCCGTGCTGAGGACGGAGGACTCTGGTGTTGCCAGGGGGCAGAGAAGCCAGAAGTGCTGTCCTCGGCCTGTGCAGTGCTGTGGAGGGAGGACCTGATGTGCTTCCCTGTCAGTCAGGCAGGGGTCAGGAGAAGCAGAGGGGGGCTAGAAGACTCTGCTCCTGCTTGAGACGAGAGGTTCCTCTAGGCTGCACAGACAGGATGGAAACACCTTCTGGAGTCCCTTGCAGTCAGGGCAGCCTGGCCTGGATTCGCCCTCAGAGGCCCTTCGCCCATTTCAGCATGTCCTCTACTGGACATGTGCTAGGTGCATGGGCTTCCTACCAGGCCATTGGCCCGTGAAGTTAGAGCTGGAAGGGTCCTCAGACGCCCAATCTCCTTACTTTCAAGTGTGGGGAGATGAGTTCTGGCCTCTCTTCCTCAAGACGGAAATGCTCTTTTTCGGAACTGCCAGGTCCCACATCTTCAGTCCAGGGATCTTTCTGTGGCACCTCGATGGTACAGGTGTGAGTGGTACCTGAGACTTTGCTTCAGGGAAAGTGGAGGTCGGGCCAGGCGTGGTGGTGCACACTTGTAATCCCAGTACATGGGAGGCTGAGACAGGAGGATCAGGGTTCACAACCAGCCTCAGCTACTTAGTGAGGCTCTCTGCAACTTAGTGAGATCCTGTTTCAAAATAAATAATAAAAAAATAGGACTGGGGGTGGAGCTCGGAGGTAGAATGTCCGTGGGTTCTAGAATCTCCAGTACTGAAAAAAAGAAAAGAAAAACGAAAGAAAGTGGAGGCCGAGAAGAGCAATCTGGCTTCAGACAGGCTCAAGGTGCCTGCCAGGGCCCTGATGTCCCTGTGGTCTGGGAGCCCAGGAGGCCAGGCTCCAGGTCTGCTGGGCTCAGCACCTCCTCTTTCTCCCCATACCCTGACCTGAGTCCCTGCTTGATTGTGGACTGGTGGGACGAAGCCTCTACTTTCTCCACCATAGAGAAAGGAAAGTTCCTGGCCCTGGATTTGGGGGGAACTAACTTCCGGGTCCTGCTGGTGAAGATCAGAGGAGGTCGGAGGTCGGTGCGAATGTACAACAAGATCTTTGCCATCCCCCTGGAGATCATGCAGGGCACTGGCGAGGAGGTGAGTGCCGGGCAGGGCTGGAGCCGGGGCGCCAGCCTCCCACTCTGATCGGTGCTGACCTGAGCGCTGCTCTCTCCCCACAGCTGTTTGACCACATCGTGCAGTGCATTGCTGACTTCCTTGACTACATGGGCCTCAAGGGAGCCCGGCTGCCTCTGGGCTTCACCTTCTCCTTTCCCTGCAGGCAGGCAAACATCGACAAGGTGAGACAGCCCTGCCAGGCTCTGCCAAACAGGGGCTTCCCTCCTCCACTGGGACACCTCAGTTTCCTGACTTACTGTTCACTTTATTTCGGGGTTACAGGTTCAGGGTAGCTGGGAACACATTGGTAGACCATTTTAACCATTAATTTTTTTTTTTTTTTTTTTTTTTTTTTGCAGTACTGGGGATTGAACTCAGGGGCATTCTACCTCCAAGCTATACCCCCAGCCCTATTTTTTACTTTATTTTGAAACCGGGTCTCACTAAGTTGTGGAGTGCCTCACTAAGTAGCTGAGGCTGGCCGTGAACCCGGATCCTCCGGTCTCAGCCTCCCGAATGCTGGGATTACAAGCGTGCGCCACCACGCCCGGCTAATTTTTTTTTTTTTTTTCAAATCCAGTATCTGTGATTTATTAGTTGTGTGACTTTGGGCAAGTTATTTAACCTCTCTCTACTTTGGTTTCCTTATGTGAAAAGTGAGGATAAATAGCCAGGCGTGGTGGTACACATCTGTAATCCCAGTACTTGGGAGGCTGAGATAGGAGGATCACAGGTTTGCAGCTAGCCTCAGCAATTTGTGAGGCCCTCTGCAAGTTAGTGAGATCCTGTTTCCAAATAAAAAAGAAAAATAGGATTGGGGTGTAGCTCAGAGGTAGAGTGCCTCTGGGTTCAATCTCCAGTAACACACACACACACACACACACACACACACACACACACACACACCAAAAAATAGCACTAATGGGTATGTTTTGTGGAATTTAAATTTCTTTTTTTTTTTTTTTTTTTTTTTGCGGTACTGGGGATTGAACCCAGGAGCATTCTACCTCCGAGCTATACCCCCAGCCCTATTTTTTATTCTTTATTTTGAAACAGGGTCTCACTAAGTTGCGGAGTGCCTCACTAGGTAGCTGAGGCTGGCAGTGAACCCGGATCCTCTGGTCTCAGCCTCCCAAATGCTGGGATTACAAGCGTGCGCCACCATGCCCGGCGAATTTAAATTTCTATGCAATTATGTTTGAGGAATATTTTCTAAGTGAAAGAATGTAGAAGATGAAGTGAGCTAGGAAGATCTAGAAGATGCATTAATGAGAAAAAGGCCACCAAACTGAAGTAGTTTATACCCAGTATGAATAAATGAATTAATGGTACTGGGGATTGAACCCAGGGACATTCTACCTCTGATCTGCACTCCCAGCCCTATTTTATTTTTATTTCGAAACAGGGTCTTGCTAGGTTATGAGAGTCTCATTACTTGCTGGTGCTGTCCTCCAACCTGCAATCCTCCTGTTTCAGCATCCCAAGTACTGAGATTACAGGTGTGCACCACCATGTCCCGCTATGTTTTAGGTTTTTATAAGACCATTACATTCCTATGTCACTCTCATGTGGGGGAGAGGAGCCATGTGCAGCTGTCCACGGTCCTGAACGATTGCTGGCCCCAGGACACAGCTGTGCTTCTGACCCGGGGCGCTGGGCTTCCAGGGCTTCTTTCTTTTCTTTTCTTTTCTTTTTTTTTTTGCGGTACTGGGGATTGAACTCAGGGGCATTCTACCTCCGAGCTACACCCCCAGCCCTATTTTTTATTCTTTATTTTGAAACCGAGTCTTACTAAGTTGCTGAGTGCCTCACTAGGTAGCTGAGGCTGGCTGCGAACCCGGATCCTCTGGTCTCAGCCTCCCGAATGCTGGGATTACAAGCGTGTGCCACCACGCCCGGATCAGGGCTTCTTTCTCTCAGCAAGTTGTAACAACTTTGTGAAGGCACAGTTAAGATGGCGGGCAGCTGAAAGTAAAGCCACCAATGGCTGGGGACAAAAAAAGAGACTAAAATATATATAATTTTTGTGTATTTGCAATTTATAAGAAAGAGATTTTTCAGTTGGGATATCTCTCTAATTGTCTACATATATCAACCAGGAAAGGAACAAGGAGGGCCAGTTTCTCAAGCACTGGGGCTTGCTGACTGAGGGCCTCAGGGTGAGGTACTGCTGTCGGGTTTGCTGGCCACATCTCCTTCCCAAGGCCCCTCCTCACCCAGACACCTCAGCTCTGCTGGCTTTCTAGGCCATGGAACTGGGGCTGGACTAACCCTTGCCTTAGGCTAACAGTGCAACCTTGCAGCTGGTCAAGGTGGCCCATACCTGTAATCCCAATATTTGGGAGGCTGAGACAGGAGGGTTGCATGTTCAAGGCCAGCCTTGGCAACTTACCAAGGCCCTGTTTCAAAATAGGAAATGAGGCTGGAAATATAGCTCAGAGGTAGAATGCTCTTAGGTTCAATCTCCTGTATAAAAAATTAAAATATTACTTTCTCAGTATTATAAACCATTGTACATGTTCTTTTTTTTTTTTTTTTGGTACTGGAGATTGAACCCAGGGGCATTCTACTTCTGAGCTCCACCCCCAGCCCTATTTTTTATTCTTTATTTTGAAATAGAGTCTCACTAAGTTGTGTAGGGCCTCACTAGGTAGCTGAGGCTAACCATAAACCCGGATCCTCTGGTTTCAGCCTCCCAAGTAGTGGGATTACAAGAGTGTGCCACCACACCTGGCTTACATGTTAATTTTCAAAAAGTTAGAAAACATAGACAAAAAAAAAAAGGAGAGTGTAAAAGGCACTTGCTGTCTTGCACTTAGAGACATCCAACTGCAACCCCCTTGGTGTATATATTGCTCCAGACCTTTTTCCAAGTTCAAGGATGTGTGTAATTAAAAAATAATAATTCACAGTAGGGCATGGTGGTGCAAGCCTATATTCTCAGTCCTTCCTTGGGAGGCTGAGACAGGAGGTTCAAAGCCAGGTTCAAAACCAGTCTTAGCAGTTTAATGAAGCTCGCAGCAACATAGTAAGACCCTGTTTCCAAATAATAAATAAAATGGGGCTGGGGGTGTATCTCAGAGGTAGAATATCTGTGGGTTCTATCCCCAGCATCACACACACACACACACACACACACACACACACACACACACACACATACACATACACATACACACTTTATTATCTGTATTTTTCTAATGAATTTTTACTGAACAGTTGGCAATGAACATTTTTTCCTTAACATGCAATATTTTCCTATAACATAATTTTTTATGGTGGTATGATATTTTTGTGTGTGTATGTGTGTGATATTGAGGATTGAACCCAGGGGCATTCTACCTCCAAGCTACATCCCCAGCCCTTTTCAGTTTTTGTTTGGAAACAGGGTCTCACTACATTGCTAAGAGTCTTACTGTGTTGCTGAGGCTGTCCTAGAACTTGTGATCCTCTTGTCTCAGCCTCCTAAGTACTAGGATTACAGGCTTGCACCATCATGCCTGGTGATATTTTGTATATTGATGTATAAGATGATAGGTCTCCTTGATATTGTTGGGATAACAGGATGCCTCTGGTTTTTCACTGTGGAACAATGCTTTAATTTTACCTTTGATCACATCTCAATCTGTCCTAGGCTACATTAGAAGTGTAATTGATCTGATCGCAGACTTTGATTCTGTGCAGTAATGGCAGTGATTGTGGTTGGCCCTTGAAGAATATGAATTTCTGCAATGATTCCACACAGCAATACACTTTGTCTGTGTTACGCTCAGTGACTCTGTGTCATGTTAGGGCTGCAGAGGTAGAAACACAGGCAGAAGCATATGCACTTGACTAGCAATCAAACCTGGTACCTGTGTCTATTAGTGCTTAGCGCCTTATATCTTAACTAGCAACCAAGCCTAGTGCCTGTGTCTATTAATGGTGGAGTTTTGTGAACATTGCTTAAATGGTTTCCCCTCCTTCCTTTCAGGGAACACTCATAGGGTGGACCAAAGGCTTCAAGGCCACCGACTGTGAAGGGGAGGACGTGGTAGACATGCTCAGGGAAGCCATCAAGAGGAGGAATGTAGGATTTGGTGTTGAGTCTCATGCCTGCCCTTGCCCCTGCCCCTTCCCTGGCCCTTCTGCTCTTCCATCCTCAGCCCAGTCCCTGTGACTAAAGCCTCTGCTCACCCTGGCTGATGTGCCCCTGCACCCACGCATTCTGTTTCCAGTAGAGCTGCTTCCTTTGCAGGAGTTTGACCTGGACATAGTTGCAGTCGTGAATGACACAGTGGGGACCATGATGACCTGTGGCTATGAAGATCCTGATTGTGAGATTGGCCTGATTGCGGGTAAGTGGCTGCGCAGCCCGCTGGCCTAATCCCATCTTATCCTTTTGAGGGTCCCTTAAACATAGTGAGGTGTGTGTGTTTGGGGGGTACCATTACTCAGAGACCCTGTCCAAAGGAGAGATGAAATTGAGCCAGGCCTGGTGGCATATGCCTGTAATCCTAGTACTTGGGAGGCTGAGACAGGAGGATCACAATTTTGAGGCCAGTTCATGATAACTTAGTGAGACCCTGTTTCAAAATAAAAAATAAAGTCCTGGGGAGTGAAGCTCAGTGCTATGGTGTTCCTGGGTTCAATCCCCAGAACCTCTTACCCCTTCACATACACACAATTTGGATTCCAGGTTGTCTAATTATAAAATCTCTATTTAGTCTCTCCTTCAAGTAAGGGTTCTAAGCCAAAGTCATTTGCTTCGTTGAGGAAGGAGGTAACGTAGAAAGCAGGGATTTTAAAACTGCACTCTTGGGCAGTCTTTGTTGGGAGGAGGCAGACATTGTTGAATTATGTAGGCCTGGGGCCAAGGGAGCTAGGTTTTCACTATGACAAAGTGTACCTCCTCTGTTCTCTGGATTCTTCTGGCTCTCAGGGTACACAAGAAGGGGAAGAGTTAGAGAGAAACTGAGAAGAGGGGGAAGGAAAGGTATCAGGTAACACAAACACTTTAGGGGCCTTTGGAAGAGGCCTGGCAGTGACTAAAGTCAAAGGCGGATTCCAGAGAAATGACTCTTTCTAGGAGGTTGAGGGGCAGGTGGGATTTGAACAGGCGAAGATGAGGACAAAGGGCGACAGGCACAGAGTGAGCAGTGTCAGATCCTGGGAAGTTGCTCCCGTGGGTTGTCTGAGCATCCTGAATGTAAGAGGTAGGTGGAGCAAAGAGATACAGCTCTCCTAAGATGCCTGTAATGCCAGGGAGAGGCTTCATTTCACACAAGCTCTTACCCACCTGTGAGCTTGGGCAGGATGCTTATTCTGTCTGACTTGAGTGTCCTCGCCCATGGGAGGGGTCGAGCTCCAGCTAGATATAGGGGCCATAGCAGTGAGGCCTGTTTTTTTTTTTTTTTTTTTTGGTACTGGGGATGGAACCCAGGGGCATTCTACCTCTGAGCTATGCCCCCAGCCCTTTTTTTTTTTTTTTTTTTGGTGTGTGTGTGTGTGTGTGTATGTGTGTGTGTGGTACTGGGGATTGAACTCAGGGGCATTCTACCTCTGAGCTATACCACCAGTCCTAATTTTTATTCTTTATTTTGAAACAGGGTCTCACTAAGTTGCAGAGAGCCTCACAGGTAGCTGAGGCTGGCTGTGAACCCGGATCCTCCAGTCTCAGCTTCCCAAATGCTGGGATTACAAGCGTGCACCACCACACCTGGCTCCCAGCCCTATTTTTTTTATTCTTTATTTTGAAACAGGGTCTCACTAAGTTGTAGAGGGCCTCACTAAGTAGCTGAGGCTGGCCTTGAACCTGGCTCCTCTGGTCTCAGCCTCCCAAGTACTGGGATTACAAGCATGCGCCACCACGCCTGGCTGTGAGGCTTGTTTGATTGGATATAACAGCTGCCTGGTCTGCTGTGTTGAGAACAGTTCTGAGGCCAGGTCATGGGCAAGGGAGAAAAGCGTGGCTCTCAGATGTAAAATGTTGACTTTATCTAAGAGTAGATGATTCCTTGAAGTCCCTTCCAGGTCTGACTGCTAATTCTATGACTTGGAAGCTTGTGGCTTAACAATGATGATGAAGAAGAGGAGGGCAGGTACCATCTATCCAACGCTTACCATGCAGAGATAATGTGTGGATATCACCTCATTTTTCCTCTATAACGAATCCACAAGGCAGGCAATATTTCCCTTTTAGAAATAAGAACTGAGACTCTGGAAGATGAGGCACTTGCCTAAGGTCGGCAGGCTGTGAGTTTAAGGCTCGGCCCACACCCAACTGTATCTGACTTGAAGACTAGATTCTTCCTCGCTGCACTCTGCTGCCTCACTAGGACCTAGTGTTGTCTTGGAGGACTAAAGTCCCATTGCAATTCCTTCCAGGGACCGGAAGCAACTTGTGCTACATGGAGGAGATGAGGAACATTGAGCTGGTGGACGGGGACGAAGGGAAGATGTGCATTAACACAGAGTGGGGAGGATTTGGAGATAATGGCTGCATAGAAGACATCCGGACCCAGTATGACCGGGAGGTGGACGAGGGGTCCCTGAATCCTGGCAAACAGAGGTGAAGAGGGTGGCTGTGCACAAGTATGTGGGGATGTGGTGAGCAACTTAACCAGACCCGAGGGAGGAGTGCTGTTTTCATCTTGTGTGTTTATTACAATTCTGCATCAGAGACAGATGTGGTGGTGCATGCCTGTAATCCTAGTACTTGGGAGGCTGAGATAGGAGGATTGCAAGTTTGAGGATAGCCTCAGCAAGTATTGAGACTCTCATCAACCTACTGAGACCCTGTTTCAAAATAAAAATAAAATAGGGTTGGGAGTATAGCTCAGAGGTAGGATGCCCTTGGGTTCAGTACCCAGTAACTAACACACACACACACACACACACACACACACACACACACACACACACACAAAATGAAGGAAGGAAGGAAGGAGGGAGGGAGGGAGGAAGGAAGGAAGGAAGAAAGAAAGGAAACAAGGAAGGAAAAGAAAAAGATGCAGAGCCAGGTTTGGTAGTACATACCTGTAATCCCAGTATTTAGAGGGCTGAGACAGGAGGATTGCAGGTTCAACACCAGTCTCAGGATTTAGCAAGGCCCTCAAGCAACCTAGCAAAACCCTGTTTCAAAACAAAGCATAAAAAGGACAGGGAGTATACCTTAGAGGTAGAATGCCAGCCGGGTGTGGTAGCTCACACTTGTAATCCCAGTACTTTGGAGGCTGAGACAGAGGATCACAGGTTCACAGCCAGCCTCAGCTACTCAGTGAGGCCCTTCGCAATTTAGTGAAACTGTTTCAAAATAAAAAAGGACCTGGGAATGGTGGCACATGCTTGTAATCCCAGTACTTGGGAGGCTGAGACAGGAGAATCCGGGTTCGAGGTCAGCCTCAGCTATTTAGTAAGGACCTCCACAACTTAGTGAGACCCTGTTTCAAAATAAAGAATAAAAAATAGGACTGGGGGTGTAGCTCAGAGGTAGAGTTCAATCCCCAGTACTGAAAAAAAAAGCCGGGCGTGGTGGCGCACGCTTGTAATCCCAGCATTTGGGAGGCTGACACCGAAGGATCTGGGTTCGCAGCCAGCCTCAGCTACCTAGTGAGGCAGTCTGCAACTTAGTGAGACCCTGTTTCAAAATAAAGAATAAAAAATAGGACTGGGGGTGTAGCTCGGAGATAGAATGCCCCTGAGTTCAATCCCCAGTACCGCCAAAAAATAATAATAATAATAATAAAAAAATAAAAATAAAAAAGAGCTGGGCATGTATCTCAGGGATAGAATGCCCCTGAGTTCAATCCTCAGTACCTCAAAAAAAAAAAAAGGAGTAGAATGAGGTAGAATGCCCCTGAGTTCGATTTTCAGTAACACACACACACACACTCAGTGTCCTAACATATAAAATAAAGGAAATATAATTTATGGTGATGGGCATATGCACGTTGAGAGATTGGCAGGTGGGATATATGACGGGGAGCCCGGGCCATGGACACCTTGGTGCCTGTTGGGCTGTGTGTGCTGTTTAGGAAGAGGGTGGTGAGGCCTAGACCAGTTTGTGGCCCCTTGTCCTCCTTGCACTAGTCTTTATCACTGGAAGGCAGTTGAACTGTGGTAAGGCCAGCTGAACCAGGAATTGCTCAAAAAAAAAAAAAAAAAAAGACTTTATGGGGTGATGTAGCTCAGTGGTAGAGTGTTTGCCTAGTGTGCATGATGCCTTGGGTTCAGTCCCCAGTACTGCAAAAAAATCCCCCAAAACACCCCCCCCCAAAAAAAAAAAAACAAAACAAAAAACAGAGACCTTATCTCTGAATCCCAAGTGGGGGCATCTGAATATTAAGACTCAACACAAAATACTGGAGGCTCATGTTTTTGGACTGAGAGTTTAAGGACCAGGACACTTGAATTTGCCTTGCAATCACCGTTATTTTTCTGTCCTGATTGATCTCTTAGACTGAAGAGGTCCCAGTTTAGAGAACACAACTCAGCACCCAAGTCCTGACACATGCATATTCCCATTAGCCTCTGCAGGCAGGGGGAGTCCAGCTCTGCCTCGTGGATCCTGTGCAATCCTCGCTTACGCACCTGGGCAGAGCGCCGTCTCCAGGCCTTGTGGTGTACAAAGCCCCTTTCCCGCTTGCTGTTTGCCTCATGGAGCTCATGGCCTGGCAGAAAGGGGAAAAGGAACCAACATTTTTGAGCATGCCTGGCGTTTGCAGGTAGTTTAAGTGGAGTATCTCAAGGAGGAACATAGGAGCGGAGTCTCTAGTGGAATAGATGTCTTCAAATGCAAATCCAAGGAGAACCTCCACTGGAACAGATTTGCCACAGAGCCAGAAAGAATCAGCTTTGGGGCTGGGAGTGGGACTGACTTCTGCTTAGTGCTCCTGCACACCAGATGCCTGCCTCCTACGAGTCTTGTGGGGCCTGCTTTGCTCTCTGTTTTGTCCATGATAGCTCACAGTACTTGCTCTCATCATGCAGCCAGGATGTGGGAGAGCTGGGGGCTGGCTTCTGGTTGAGGTGGCTCCGAAGCCTGGTTTTCTCACATCCCCTGTTCTGCATTGCATTTCTCTGGGCTGTGGCTGGGGAGAGCCTCGCTCAGTTGTTCTGCGCTGAACCATTGATGACACCAGACCCAGGGTCCTTCTTGGAAACTGCTTGCCAGCGCTTGCTGCTTTTCCTGCCCTCACTAACGTTGTCCCTCTTCCCCAAACAGATATGAGAAGATGACTAGTGGGATGTACCTGGGGGAGATTGTGCGACAGATCTTGATCGACTTGACTAAGCATGGTCTCCTCTTCCGAGGGCAGATTTCAGAGCGTCTCCGGACCAGGGGCATCTTTGAAACCAAGTTCCTGTCCCAGATCGAAAGGTGTGTGATCAAGTTTATCTGCTTGGTGTGAGATACTCTGAATAGGATGTGCTATCAGGCCAGGTTTGGGCAGATTTGAGATTTAAATATATAAACAGAGCCAGGTGTGGTGGTGCATGCCTGTAATCCCAGCACTTGCGGGGGCCGAGACAGGAGGATCATAGGTTGGAAGCCAGCTTCAGCAACTTAGTGAGGCTCTTAGCAACTTAGCAAGGACCTGTTTCAAAATAAAACAATAAAATAGGGCTGGGATGTAGCTCAGAGGTAGAAAGCCCTTGGGTTAAAGGTTCAGTCTCCAGCTCTCCAGACACACACACACACACACACACACACACACACACACACACGCTCTGGCTGGGCAGGGGGTTGACTCCTAGGCTGCTCCCTCCCTCCAACTGCATCAGATCACAGCTCAGAGGCCATAAGCACAGTGGAGAGGTCAGTAGACAACTGGGTGTGTTTCAGAGTACTTAGCGGGAATGACTAAGTCCTCCACTGAGATTCCTAAGTGGCTGCACAGGAGTTCGGTTAAGGTCAAAAAGTAATCTTTCATTCCTGAAAGGATGATATGTCCATAATATGAAAGAAAAGTCTGGAAAAAATAATCCATTTGCTCACTATCAAATACTGCTATTTTGATTTTTGTATATTGTATTCTCTCTTAATTTCTTAAATGCATGCAAACATTTTTTCCATAAATGCAATCATAGGCAGGGTGTGGTGGCACATGCTTGTAATCCCAGCATTTAGGAGACTGAGACCGGAGGATCCGGGTTCGTGGCCAGCCTCAGCTACCTAGTGAGGCACTCCGCAACTTAGTGAGACCCTGTTTCAAAATAAAGAATAAAAAATAGGGCTGGGGGTATAGCTCAGAGGTAGAATGCCCCTGAGTTCAATCCCCAGTACCGCAAAAAGAAAAAAAATGCAATCATATTACATATATCACTCATATTATTTATTCAGTGTTTGTTCATGGCAGTTTTCATTTGCAATTCTGGTTTTTATTTCACTTTTTGTTATGAAAAGTTTTTTTTTTTTTTTTTTTTTTTTTTTTTAGTACTGGTGATTGAACCCAGGGGCACTCTATCTCTATTTTTAATTCTTTATTTTGAAACAGGGTCTCACTAAGTAACTGAGGCTGGCCACAAACCTGTGATCCTCCTGTCTCAGTCTACCAAGTACTGGGATTACAAGCGTGCGCAACCATGCCCAGCCAAAAAGTTTTGAACATACACAAAAGTAGAGGAAATTGTGAAATAAACTCTGCTTCCATTACCATCTTCAACCATGACCAACTCGTGGTCAAATTGGGCTTCTCTGTGTACTCCTCCTGTCCTCACCTCTGGGTGGGGTTAATTTGAAACAATCCTCACACTTTATGTCAGTTCATCTATAAGTATATCAAAATGTATTTCTAAAATATGAATTCTTTAAGCCGGGCGTGGTGGCGTGTGCTTGTAATCCCAGTAATTGGGAAGCTGAGACAGGAGGATCCGGGTTCGTGGTGGCCAGCCTCAGCTACTTAGTGAGGCTCTCTGCAACTTAGTAAAACCCTGTTTCAAAATAAGGAATAAAAAAATAGGGCTGGAGGTGTAGCTCGGAGGTAGAATGCCCCTGGGTTCAATCCCCATTATCACACACACACACACACACACACACACACACACACACACACACACACAAATGAGTTCTTTAAAAAAAGCATAACCAAGCCAGATGTGGTGGTGCATGCCTGTAATTCCAGTACTTAGGAGGCTGAGTCAAGAGGCTTGCAGGTTCAAGGCCAGTGTGCTGTAACTTAACAAGACCTGGTTTCAAAATAAAAAATAAAAAGAGCTGGGGTGTAGTTCAGAGGTAGAATGCTCCTGGATTCAATTCCCAGTAGCACACACAACACACACACACACACACACACACACACACACACACACACACACACACACACACAGCATGACCACAGCACCATTATCATGTCTGAAATAGGTAATGATACACCTTAATCTCAAAATACTATCTTAGTGTTCGCATTTTCTCAGTTGCCAAAAGATAGTAAGTTTTTTGCATCAGTGTCCAAGCAAGGTCCATACATGACATTTGATTTGTTTTTGGAATCTTTTGATCTATAGGTCCTCTCTCTCTCTCATGTCCACCTAGTGTCTCTTGGAAAATGGTAGTTGCTATGCTGCTATGTTGATTGTGGCCCATTTCAAGCCTGTTGCTGACAGTTATTCTCAGGGAAAGAGCCCTGGGTTTACAGTCAGTCTCAGAGCCTGAGTTTAAACTTTATTTCTACTTCTTACTCTATCTGTGCTACATGACCTGAGGAAAGTTGCTTCACCTCTCTGAACTTTAATCTCCTTCTTCTTTGAATTCAGGGGTATTATACTCCAAGCTACATTCTTAGCCATTGTTGTTGTTATTATTATTGTTTTCAAGCAAAGTCTTGCTAAGCTGCTGAGGCTGGCCTCAAACTCACAATACTCCTATCTCATTCTGCCAAGTACTGGGATTGTAGGTGTGGGCCATCATGCCTGGCTCAATTTACTTATTTATTTATTTATTTTTGCAGTACTGGGGATTGAACCCATGAGCATTCTACCTCTGAGCTATACTCCCAGTCCTATTTTTTATTCTTTATTTTGAAACAGGGTCTCACTAAGTTATGGAGGTCCTCACTAAGTAGCTGAGGCGGGCTGTGAACCTGTGACCTTCCTGTCTCAGTCTTCTAAGTATAGGAATTACAAACATGGGGGCACCACCATGCCTGTTTTTTTTTTTTTTTGTTTTATTTTGTTTTTATGTAGTGCTAGGTATTGAACACAAAGGTGGTCTACCTCTAAGATAAACTCCCAGCCTAATTTCATTTTTTACTTTGAACCAGGGTCTTGCTAAGTTGCTGAGGGCCTCATTAACTTGCTGAGGCTGGCCTGGAACCTGCAATCCTGCTGTTTCAACCTCCCAAGTACTGGGAGGACAGGAATATGCCACTATTAATTTTTACCAGCTTTAATTTACTTATTTATGAGATACTTACTCTATTGCTTCATTCCAGGATTTCTCTGAGGATTGAGGAGGGGAATAAACATGAAAGAAAGTATACTGTGAAGAGGGAGATACTGGAAGATATTATAAGATTATATATATATGTATATGTATATATACTGTAGAAAAACTTTTTTTCTAGTGATACTGGGGAGCCAACCCAGGGTACTGCACATGTTAGGCAAGTGCTTTGCCACTGAGATATAGCCCCAGCCCTTTTTATTTTATTTTGAGACAATGTCTTGCTAAATTGTCCAATCTGGCCTCTATCTTTCAATCCTGCCTCAGCCTCCTGAGTCATCATGCCAGCTAACTTTTTTTTTTTTAACTACACAGCTATTATTCATTTTAAAAAGTTTAAAAATACAGATGAGCAAAAGGAAGAAAATACGAATTACCTGTAATTCTACCAATATCTGAATAGTTTTCCTTCTGCTGTTGTATTTTTTTTTCCTGTACATGGACCATCATTAAAATAAAAAACCCCAAACCAAGACCAAATAGCACATAGTTTTTTTGTTGTTGTTGTTTTTGTTTTGTTTTGTTTTTGGTACTGGGTATTGAAGCCAGACGCATTCTATTTCTGAGCTATAGCTCCAGCCCTATTTTATTTTTTATTTGGGAACAGAGTCTTGTTAAGTTACTGAGGCTGGCTTTGAACCTAGATTCTCCAGTCTCAGTCTCTCAATTACTGAGATTGCAGGCATGCATCACCACACCCGGCTCTCAGTGAGTCTTTTTTTGTGTGTGAGTGTGGTACTGGGGATTGACCCCAGGGGCATTCTACCTCTGAGCTACACCCCTATCCCTATTTTATTTTGAAATAGGGTCTTACTAGGTTGATGAGAGTCTCACTACTTGTTGAAGCTGTCCTCAAATCTGTGATCCTCTAGTCTCAGCCTCCCGAATACTGGGATTACAGTCGTGTGCCACTGCGCTGGGCTCAGGTTTTTTCTGGATATACTCATCTTCCCTAAGTAACACTGAGTTAGTTGAGGATTAACTGCAGTGTTTAGCTTGAGAGCCGGAACTCTGTGTTGAGTATCATCGGTTACCATTAGTTCACTGAGGAATAGCTGGGGTCTTGACTCAAGGCCAGCCTGTCCTCAGGATGGGTGCTTCTCTACATGTGTTTATAGTCCTATTTGGTTTCCAAGCTTTAGGGTGCTGATATGTGTTGCATACTCATTTATTCACTTGCTCATTGAATGTAGCCAGCCCTATGCTTACTACTGCTCAGAATATACTTTTATCTTCAAAGAGTATATCGTCCAGTTGGGAAGAGAAAACAGAATCACAAAAAATTAAGTAGAAAGTAAATTGGGAAGCCGGGCGTGGTGGCGCACGCTTGTAATCCCAGCATTTGGGAGGCTGAGACCGGAGGATCCGGGTTCAAGGCCAGCCTCAGCTACCTAGTGAGGCCCTCTGCAACTTAGTGAGACCCGGTTTCAAAATAAAGAATAAAAAAAAAAAAAAAAAAAAAAAAAAAAAAAAAA
>PVLC010008287.1:0-59023 GCA_004027655.1 Graphiurus murinus | reverse complement strand
CTCCTCCTCCTTCTCTTCCTCCTCCTCCTCCTTCTTCTTCTCCTTCTTTTAATCTCTATCCTCATTTTTCAACTCTTTATTGAACACCTGTTAGGAATAAACAATAGATTCTCAGAACCAAGAACCTGGCATGGCTTCTGTTCTTGCAACTATAGTATCAGCAATAAGATATAATGGCCAGTTCTAAAATGAAACCGAATAGGGCACATCCTATGAGAGAGATAGAAACAGATGCTGTAAGAACCCAGAAAAGGGTTATTGTGTTGGAAAAAGGGGACATATCTCATGTGGGCTGAGGGAGCTGAGATTTTGAGAGATAAAGCAAAGGTTACATGAGTTTAAAAAGCACACTTTCTAGCAGGTTCTGGCAGGTAATATTATTGGGACTAGCTATTAATGTGTATTGAAGGAGGGAAGAGAGGGTAGAGATAAAGAAAAAAACTAATGCTGGATCAGGTTATGAAAGACCCTGGGTGCTGTGCCACTCACTAGGCGATGGATGGGAATGCCTAGACCTTGACTTTATTGGAAATGGTCTTACTCAGAGACACAATAAACTAGAAGTTAGTTCTTAAGATTGGCTTTGATTTCATTCACTCCATCAACCTCAAACCCCTACCAAGGAAAGCTTTTCTGGTATGAAATGAACCGTGCAATTCTGCTACCTAAACAACTCCCTTCTTGGTAAAATTGAGCCTTCTAAAGAGAGAACATTAATTTGCTCAGGCCTCTAGAGTTCTATTAGGAGCCCCTAGCCCAAACCAATGGATATTCTTGCTCGGACACTTGTATTACTATCAGAGATGAGACAATGGTCTAATGGTTAAGTAAAAAATTAAAAACATCATTGATGTACACAAATAGATATTTACCCAAATGTCATTCAAAAGAATACAGATGCATGGAACAATAGCCATTTAGATATAGGAGCATAATATTCACAGGGTTGTTAGGACACAGAGTGGTGTCTGCATTTACCTCTGGGCTGGTTTCCTCCAGTGCCATCTCTGTAGTGGGTCGAGCTGTGCAGCTGCAGAAGCAGCCTCAGCGCCCAGCCTGGTTGCTTCCATGTAGAATTTGTATCTTCGTCTTTGGTCAGCTGTCCCCCTAATTTAATAGCAGGCTCACATTCTTAAAATGGATCGAAAAATCAACTCACAGAATCATGCCATGATTTTCAAAAGGAAGAGGATTTTCTAATCCTTTTTCTAATTCTTGAAACACTCATTCCAGCCTCAGGGCACAGCTCCACATCGCCACCCCCTTTATTGTCCCCCCAAAACACTAACAAATAAAACTATGGTAGAATCTGGTTTCTAAATTTTAGGCTACAGAGCTGGGCATGGTGACATGCACCAATAGTCCCAGCTACTTGGGAGGCTAAGACAGGAGGATTACTTGAGCCCAAGAGTTCAAGACCAGCCTGGGCAACATAGTGAGACCCTGTTTCAAAATAATAACATAAAATAAAATATTTAGAATACAAAGGTTCACATTTTTCCCTATGGTTTTTTTCATGACTTATTAAATAATTTTTCAACACCATTATCCATACCTGTCCCATCCCTCTCTTACTTACCAGTATTCAGAACTAGAGACTTAAGCAGCCCCAGGTTGGCCTTTGCTTTGAGAAATTCCCACGCAGAGGGATGAAGAAGTACAGAGCTAATGGTATCAATTTGTAGAGTAGTAAAATAATATTCTACATCTGTAAGGATCTACCACCTGAGATTCCAAGTGCACTGTACAGCTTTACAGCCGCTCAAAAGTAGGCGATACTTGCTGGGCCTAATGGAGCAGACCTGTAATTCTAGTACTTGGGAGGTTGAGACAGGAGGATCATAGTTAAGGACAGCCCCAGAAACTTAGTGAAACCATCAGCAATGTGGAGAGACCCTCTTTAAAAAAAAAAAAAAAAAAAAGGAAAATAGAGCTGGGAGTGTAGTCCAGAGATGAGTGCTCCAGGGTTCAATCTGCAAAACTACATACACACAAAAAGTAGATGATACTTAATTTTTTTTTTTTTGAGAAGGCAAAGCACACAGGGAAACTGAGGTGTAGGCAGATGAAGCAGCTGGCTCAAAGCCTCAAAAGTTAGAGTTCAGAGTGGGTGAGCCAGGGAGAGAGTTCAGAGCGTCATTACACCCAAATCACTAAACCATGTCCCTTCCAAGAACCCTCACCATGGAGTTAAGAATGAAGAGGGTTATGAAAGGCTCAAAGAAACATTAACAATTTCTAGGAGCTTCCCTGAATTGTATTAATTTGATGATTTATTAGTAATTTACTGTCATGCTACATTAGTGCTATATAATAACAACATTGTTCCTGTTATTACAGTAAAAATGAATAAGGGGAGGGTGGTTGTGGTTTTTCTTGTCTACCAGTTAACAGCCTCCTGAAAGCATATCACACATAGCAGTGAAAGGAGGCTATGGGCGAGGAATAATATATTCTTCTTGTGGGATTCTGACTTTTGCCTTTTACCTTTATGATGTAGCTTCCAGCTGAAGAAGAATTTTTCTAAGTGAATAGTTCTGCTTATTTTGTTGTTGTTGCTGTTGATTTTGTGATTTTTAGGGTTTTTTTTTTTTGTCAGATAATATCTCTCTAGTACAGTAGGTTCACTAAAATCACCACAAACAAGAAGCATCTGAAGGCCTTGGACATTCCTTAAGTAGTGTGGCCTCAGGCACGGCCATGTCTCCAAAGCAGTTAGTACACTAGTTAATAATAGGAAACTTATTTTATCTTAAGTGTTCAAAGATGTTCAGGGATTTAAAAACAAAATAGTAAAATATTTAATAATAAAATTAACAGTGTCTTCTTTTTTTAAATAAATAGTTTAAAAGAGATCTAAATTTACCTCTCTTTCTGTGGCTATATTGATGGACTAGATTTCCCCATTCACTGAAGGAGATAAAGTCTAGAATCACACATTGAGATTTCTTTTAACTGTCTTAAATTTTCCTTAGAAAGAATTAGAAATGCTTCTTGTAGTAGACTTTTAAAAATAATTCTCCTAAATCAAGGTTTTTTGTTTTTTTTTCTCATAATTCAATAGCTATCACAGTATATGGGACAAGACAAATGATACCCTTTTTTACTAGAAACAGGTTTATTGTCACTGAGCTTTTAAAAGCCAGTAAAAGTTTGCTCATACTTCAAAATAAATGCATACATATCATGATAGTGCCCTATTTGTTTATTTCCAGAAATCAGTGGAAAAATACCTTGTCCTCAGCCATTTGAGGTTGCTAAGAAAAAGTAATTGATCTACTGAGACTTAGTTGCTGGGATTTAAACAACACTTAAGTTAGTATTTGCAGTGAGAACTTTGCCCAAGGGGTAGAGAGATGGGGGGAGCTATGGTTGGGATGGGTGGTAACTCCCAATTTCTCTTTTGTCTGAGATTGCCCAGCTGGAACTTATTTTACCTCTCTGGCCCTGAACTTTACTCTAATTATTTGTTGCCTGTTACAGTCCCTCTGGTGTTGAAAACTTTAACTTGGGGAGTAGGTTTTTTCTACCCTTCCTTCTTGTTATATTGTGGGAAACATATCCCTCTCCTTCTAGTTCTTTAAAAACAACATCCCCAGAGTCTTATCAAAGTATCTAATATTTACATGGTATTTTTAATTTCTCCAAGGCCTCCATACTTAATAGCCTCCGTTCTATTTTTTACATCTGGGGTCTTGACCTTAACCTGCCAGTGAGTTGAGTTTTGAGCCTGCTGGCTGCAGGAGCTGAAATGTGTTGGCAAATACACCTGGCTCCTGTGGTTGCTCTTAGGAGGCAAAAGCAGGAGCCAGTGATTAATACACATGACTTCTGGGTTGGGGATATATCCCCAGTGGTGGTGAGTCTAGGTTCAATCCCTAGCACCATAAAAACAAAACAGGAAAAACAATCACCATGTGACTTTTGAATCTCAGTAGGTAGAATGGTGTGACATGTTTCATCACAACTGGTGATTTGGTTCTTAATCTGAAAAAAAAAAAAAAAAAAAAGGTCAGTGGTCAGTTGCCAGTTGTCACTGGGTTGTTCTTCCCTAAGAAGAGGCCTAACTTTGAAGAGTTTTTCTGAGGGTCTGGTAACCATTTCCTAAGAAGTCCATATGGCTTTGGTTAATCTCTATCCTGTTCCCACCCTCCTGTTCCCCACCCTTCACCCATACACACAAAATGGATTTTATTGATTCATTAAATTCTAGGAGACAATTCCAGTACCATTCTGTACTTAAATTGGCTTTACTTTTCCAGCATTCATTGTGGAAGGAATATTAATGTTTAATTCTGCCTTCCCCTGACTAATTTGCATATATTTGTGTTGTGTGTTAAACTGCATGAAAAACCTATTGGGGGGGGGGAGGAGCGGACTTGCCCCAGCTAACAACTAATAACCTATCTTTTCTTCTGACTTGCTCAAATTGAGAAATATTGCCTGTGGCAAACACAATGGAAAACTGCATTTTTAATGCTCACATAACTGGTTTCTTTACAAAAGAGAAAGTGGCTGACTGTTCTTAAAAATAAAACTTCCCAAGAACCCAGATTGACATGGGACACCAAAAAGGAGAAAGATTTTGGCCTTTGGAATTAAGATTCAAGGCTGAGTAAGATGTGGCAGAAATGTTAAAGTTGACTAATTAACACTGTATTGGGCCTGAAAATGTGAACGGAATATGATCTAAGAGTCTGACCCTTTTCCTGCTACTCTTTTGGTTCTTCATGTAGAAGAATGCTGGGTACTTTAATCATTGTAGAACTCCTGAGTTGCCTGAAGTCACGTAATGTTTGCAAATAATTTGGTGGCCTATGTAAAGGATAATTGATAGGAGTTTTTGAAAATAAGAGAAGTTTTGACTTACTTTAAACTCCTTTCATTTCAGTTGTTTTCAAAGCTTACCTTTATATTCTATGTGTTACATTTGAGGAAAGGCATTCTCTCATAATTTATGCTCACATTTTGTATCACAACTTACTTAAATTCACCCAGCAAGTGGGAGTTAAAGTGAGACATCATGTCAATTGCAAGGAGCACAGGTTGTCTACATTAGCAAAAACAAACTAAGTTGCATGAGAAGGAAAATGAAAAACAGTTTCTAAATGCTGGAGTGAGAACAAATAGATGTGTCTTGTAGCATTTCTTCGACAGCAGTTTATAATTATCCCTCTTCAAGGCATATTTTAAGTGGACTTGTAACGGTAGCTTGAAATGTAAACTGGAAAGGGATCCAGTTGTACAGGCAGTGGAATGAGGAATGAGCAGCTCTGCAGGAGCCAGAGTACGACTGTCCTTCCACAGAGAATGCTGCCATGTCTTAGTCCTTCAGTCAGAAGTCAGCCAGGGAAAGCCAGTGGTTATACAGACTTGTTGTTTACTGCACTATATCAGTTAGTTTTGCTTTTTTTTTTCTTAAATACTTTTATTGATGCAATATAATTATACACCATAGTGAGATTCATTGTAATGCCAACATACATGCACACATCAGTTGGTATATTTCACTCCATATAACCCCCCCCACACACACACACACGGTTAACTCTTCCTCCCTCCCCATACGTGTTAGTGAGATTGATAGTAAATCTTATATGGATGCAGTCTTATTAGCCAGTCAGCTTTCGATGAACAAATTACCTAAAAAGTTTGTGGACAAAAGAACATTATTTCAGAGTTTCTGTGGGTCTGAGTCCGGGTTCAGCTTAGCTGGGTCCCTTGAGTCTCACAAGGCAATACTCATCAGGAGGCTCAGTTAAGAAGGATTCACTTTCTGGCTACTCGTGTGATTCTTAGCCAGATTGAGTTCCTTGTGAGTTGTTTTCTAAGGCATCAGTTCCTGTCTCCCTGAATTCCTTACTACATGGGACTTTCCATTGAGGATCTCACAGTATGACACCTGACTTCATACATAAGAGAGAGTATTAGCAAGAAGAGAGTCCCAGATTTTCCCAACATAATCACAGAGGTGACAACCCCTAACTTTGGCCATGTTCTTCTCATTAGAGGCAAATACTAAATCAGAATCATTGGAGCTGTTTCAGGAACTGCCTAGAATAAGCATCATGCTGGTCTTTTCTTGCTGTTCCTGAATGATAGACCTATGGTGAACTGAAGTGGTGTGGATTTGGCATATAACTGCAATGCTAAATACAGTTTTTATAAATACTAACTTGGGGACATTGAATATGATCCCTCTTGTTTACCACATTGGTTAAGTGCTGAGCCAAGCTTACCTGAGTCTCAGGAGACCAAGGAAATGATTTCTCAGGAATGGCTGAAGTTAGGACCCCTGGCTGAGGCCGTGGAGCAGAATGAAGACAAGGAGCCCTCATGGTCTTATTAGCATGGTACTCTAAATACAGAGAACCAGAGGGCCCCCAGCTTGTGTTTCATTATGGGCTGCAAAGTTTTGATTGGTACTTTGCAACTCATTAGGCAGAAGGGGCCCTACGGATTGATTTATAAAGTTTCTATTAAGATAATGGAAAGGGAGGTTGTGCTTGTTTTAGTAGTCCCTATATCCCTACTCTCAACTTTCCTGACTCCAAAAGTTTATTTTCAGCAGTAAAGTGAGTAAAGGGATGTGAATTTAGATTTTGTGGCAACTGTTTAAGACATTTCTTGTTTTAATTTGAAAAATCCTATTAGAAAATCCACATATCTTTATAGGAAGAACCCAAGTCTAGGTTTCCTTTACATTTTTCAGGTTAATACCTCTTCTTGGTTGTCCAAGCTTTCTGACTTGGAAATTTAGGGATGAGATGCTTTACTTCTTTTGTACTGGTTACTACTATTGGTTGGCTTTAAAGGACCCATAAAGCCCCTGATAGAAGTCCCTCTGATAAGTGTGTCTGCAACACCTTCACACTCCCAGACAAAGCTCATACTCCCTGCTTGAAACTGTGCTAGCACTCCATGAAAATCCCAGTTATCACACAGATCACTTCACGTGTTCTAAGCTGAGGTTCCTATTTATGTCCTAGTGAGAATAAGCACAATATAAGGGCAGGAACAGATGTCTTAAACATCTTAGCATCTACAGCATCTAATGAAGAAGCTGGCACATAGTAGGAATTTTTAAAGTATTTGAAATGATGAAGTTGCAGAAATACAGAATGAGTTTTCAGTGTTTACTATAAATTTTCTATGGAAAGCAGGACAGGATGTTATCTATAACGTATAGGTAAAGTTATGTGTAGATTTGCTTTTAACTAAGATAATATTGGTCATTATAAAGTGATGTTCCTCTAGAGTCATTGGGATTCATGTGACCTGCCTCCTTACAGAAGTCAGGCATATGTTAAGTTTTTACTTGCTCACTGCCATCCTTAACCCTACTTTCAAAGTTTTCTTGCAGGGATATTCCATGTCTTAATTCCTCTGTTATTCTGTGTGTTTGATGCTCAGTCCTCTGCCTTTTGTTTACTTGTGACTAGTAGAGCAGTTTTGTATTGCCTCCTATCTTCAACTGTTATTAATAATTAGCCCTCTGTGTTTTAAGTGGCATAAAGATGTGCTGAATCTGTCAGTCAAGGGGTGTGGCTGAAGAGAGTGAAGCTGTACTGTCCCTTTCTCAGACCTTGCATCAGAAATGGAGTTTTGGTGGCATGTGGAAAATACTTTTATTTTCCTAGTTTGGCTTTATTTTTGTTTATAAATGTGTCAAATAAAGAACCCAGATTATACTGAGCTAGCAAAGCACACTTTTCAAGTTGGCCCTCAGGGTTAGGTGTTCCATGAGCTCTAGCCAGAAATTGCAGAGTCAGTGCATTTAATATAGTCTGTACCCACACTCCCATATCACATTGTATGTTAATATTCTTTATTCATAAGTTTTTCTAAGGGCTAGTATAGTCATCAAACAGCACCACCAAACATCGGCTACATTATCATTGTCTTAGCTTTTTCTGATGGTAGGAAATGAGTAAGTAAGAGGGAAACTGATGGAGAAAAGAGATTTTTATTTTGTATTTTATATAACTATATTTGATGTTCAGGAGATTAACTTATTCAAAGCTAAGGTTCGTGTCCCTCATTGTGAGCTGGTTAGAGAACTCTAGTTTTTTTCCTGGATTGCTTATCATTTGCTGCTGATTAGTTATTCTAATACACTCTACAATCATTTATATGTCCTGGATTTATTTCTACTTAATAGAAACCTGCAAGACCTGCACTTAATCCAAAAAGCTCCTCATTAAAACAATAAACATTTGATCCTGCTTTGAACCTGTTTATCTCACAGTATCATGTGTAAAATCAGTTATTTGCATGTGGCAAATCAAGTTCAGAGGCTCAAAATGAGTTCATCTCAGCTCAGAAACCTAATCTATAGAACAGCAGTGCAAATATTCATGTCACTTTTCCACAGCACCTCTCATGAATTAGACACACACTCCTTCAAGAACCCATGGTTTTCCTAATGAATTGGAGTCACCTATGTGTACTCTATTTGTGACATGCACATTTTCAGTTGGGGTCCACAGGAAGGACACCATTTCCTGGATCAAACCACAGAGTGCAAATATTGTGCCCTAAATAACACACTAGTTACTGTAAATGTCAGTAGAGGGAGTTTTTCCGAGTTTGATTTAATGAAAGCCTACAGCAAAGCCAGCTGTTAGCACTTCTTAACTGCTTGTCAGGGGAGATGGGGAAGGCCGAAAACATCTTTTCACTATACTTTTGTCTTAATATTAAGAGTTTCAACAGGTGTTGAATAGTGACACTGGGGTCTTTTATTGCTTTACATCTTTTAGGTGATGAATTTATAAAGTTATTCCATAGGATAGTTACATGGCTCTATAGTTATATAAGGATAATCATGTAAAATTAGTTTGGAGTTTGCATCTAGAATCCTCATGCCTGCAAAGTAAATATTTTTATTTTCTGAGCTCCCCATGAAGAATAATATAAAAATAAAAGAGGGAGAAGCTACACCAAATGCTGGTCCTCTCTTTGCCACTTTGAGTATTACCAAACTAATTTTAAGCCATGTGTGTTTTGATTGATGTCATCTGCTTCTTCTGAACAAAGAAACCACTTGAAGCAGGCACAGAGGGAGGAAAATATGCAGCCCTCATTTCTGTAATTTTTGTCATTTCTAGAATGCATTAGTAAACACATGTGGTTGTTAAGGGTCTTACTGACCTTGGAAATCCCTTTGACGTTCTGCTGTGCACACTGTGGGGAGATAATCTTTCAAAAGTAGAGAAAGTTTACAATCTTATTATCTTGAAGAGGAGAAGAAAGTTTCTTCCTCAAATGATTTATAACTTGAAACATGCTGTCATGTTTTGGTAAGCCTCGCTTTATTAATTCCATCCTTCTCTGTGGCAAATAAAAAAATATAATAACTGTGCCATTGCAACACAGTACTTTCTCAATAGCATATTGTACTTATAATAGCATGATGGAAGTTGCTGGGCTCAGTTTAGTCATATAGAAAGCAGAGCCAAGTTCTGAGTAAAACCTCTAATTGAATTACCTGCAGAGCACTGACAGACAAGCTTTCAGGACAGACAAAGCTCTGCTTTCCCCAGCAGAAATAGGTCATGTTTAAGTCTGCCTTGTAACTATCTGTTATTGGTTTTCGCCAGCATTTGTACCATGGGCCTCTGGTGGGCCCCGTTCCCAGCAGTGGAGGGGGAGCAGTTCATAAAGCAAGAGAGCTCCAGTATTATCCTCTTGATTTCGAGAAAATTGATAGCAGATCAAGTTAGATGGAAGCACCTTTGAAATGAGAGTCCAAAGTATTTTTCACAGATTACCCACATTCTTGCATGAATCCTTCTTCACTGTATTGCAAAGAGAAGATAGGGGTAAGAATATAGCCCCTTCTGTAGCAGTTAGATTGATCCGGAAAGCATTTGTTTTAAGTAACCGGTTGTTGTTCTCTCCTTTTTCTCTTGCCCTTTGTTTTACCACAGCCTCTGCAATCCCAGATAATGGAAGAAGGTCCTGCCTAAAACTCAAAGTCTTTGTGAGACCAACAAGTAAGTTCACTAGAATGAGCTTCAGAGGGGGTGCCTTCACCGTGCATGCTTTATTGTGTGGTCTGGTTCACAGCGGTAAAAATTTTTTTACTGTTATATCTCGTGTGATATTTGTTTTGTATATCAACATCCATGTTTTGGTTTTCATCATATTTTTTCTCATCATTCTTCATGATGCTTTTATTTAAGTACACGGCAGTTGCTAACTTGTTGTTTCTTAGAGTGTTGTACATTGCAGAGCTAATGGGAACGATTCTGGCATTTGGATACATGCCATTGTAAACAATTGTAAAACAATCTCTACATAAATAAAAGGAAAAAGTAGAGAGAAAGAAAAAAAAAACGAAAGAAATGGGAGTTTAAGGGTGTCATCACTAACATATTTGGCTGTTATCTCTATTTTTGTTATAGATAGCTGTATGAAAACTATAGGTGTTCATGATCGTGTTTTCGATGTTAACGACAAAGTAGAAAATTCATTAGAACCAGCAGGTTAGTATGCTTAGAGAATCTCTTTTAACAAATGCATCTCTCTCTGGTGCTTCCGTACTTTTTTTTCCTTTCTTCCTCTCTGCATGCTTGCATGTTATGGTCGCTCTGCTTTTGCCCATTGCTAGCAATGCTAATATTACTTATATTCTTCCTCATCCCTCCAGTATCTTTGTGTAATGCATGTTAGATTAAATATGACGTTTCTTTTTTCCTTTTTTTTTTTTGGACATGGGTTTCATGTAATGCAGTATCTAATATAGAAGCCCCATCAGAATGCTAAAATCTCACTGCCTTTTACCATATCCTCAGAGCATGCCGGTGAATCACTGTGAATATTGAAGAATCTGTTTTCATACAGACAGAAAATACTCCAATTGTATACGTTTATAAAAATTTTTTATTATATCCAAACCTGTGGATAAAAGTAGTTTAAAATGACTGTACAAAATGGCAAGCAATTCAACATATTAATTTTCCCTAGAAATTCACATGCATCATAAAACTGATCTAAAAGCCTTCATTTTATTTCAATATGATTTGAGCTATTGTTGTCAATAGTAATTGGTCTGGAGAAGTACAGTCATGTTGCCACCACACGTTCACATGCCTGCTGCTCACACAACTGTTCACGGCAGCTCGTGGACCCAAATGTAATCCTTGATTGCTGAAGCAAAATAATTTATAAAGATAAATACATTTGTTTTTTACCACTCCCTTTCACACACCCAAACATTCCTATCACTAAGAAGGACAACAAACCAACAAGAACACACATTTATGTATTTGCACTGTAGCATACTGTGGATCATATAAAACTGTTAACCATCCATTTTTTCATAAATTCAATTTGGCCATTGAATGCAACTAGATTCTTTGCAAGGGCAGTGGCCTCTCTCCACAGTATTTTGAAGAGTGCTCCCGAAAGCCCCTTTGGGCTTCCCTTCCTGTGTTTTATCTTTTCCTCCGCCCACCTGCTTGAGATCTTCATAATTTTCCTGACCCATCTTCCATGACCATCTCAAAGCTGAAGGGAAATAAAATTATTTCCCCTTCACAGAGAGACTTGAGCCTCATTATGTAAATGAAGATTTTCCCCACTTTTTTTTTTTTTTTTTGGTCTTTTTGTAGTAGGACATCTCTTTCTGTGGTCCTATAAATTAAAAGGTTTTGAAGTCCACTTTATCCTCCAGGTATTGTTAGGGGGATAACACAGTCAATGAGCCTTAGGGAAACTTACCCTGAGTAAATGCGGTGCCTCAGGACATACAATAGCTTTCGAGTTGTAACTGACAGGAAGAGTTAGTTTTTTTTCCCAAGCATTCTTGTTTTTCTAAGGCAGGCATCTCACCCAGAGCACAAGTGAGAGGTGTGTACAATGAGCTTTCAGAGGCCTTAGCAGCTCTCCAGGGATCAGTTAGCCGCTTTAGAAAGTGGCAGCGAATGAGTGCTGACGCAGAGGCATTTTAATTGTGTCCTGGAAATCTGGAAGCATTACTGTGACTTTTCAAAGTACCAAACTCCCCACAAGCTGGAAGATGTGGGTTATCATAGAAGCTGTACTTTAAATGGGATCTCTTTGAAAGAGGACACTCTTCCTCTGATGACTATGGAGACTGGCCCAGGCCACACAGCTAGTGAAATCCAGTTTAATATTAAGATCATTTACCTCCCAATCCAATAGTAATATACAAGTAGTATTCTATGCCAGGTGTGGTGGTACACATCTGTAATCCCAGTACTTGGGAGGCTGAGATAGGATTGCAGGTTTGAGGCCAGTCTTAGTAACTTACCAAGGCCCTCAGCAACTTAATTTTACCCTGTTTCAAGCTAAAAAATAAATTGAGGCAGGGAGTGTAGCTCAGAATTGGAATGTCGCTGGGTACAATCTCTAGTATCACAGTAACACACACACACACACACACACACACACACACACACACCACACGTGTGCCCAAGTGCACACATGCATGTAGTATACTAGGGGCTGGGGATGTAGCTCAGTGGTAGAACACTTGCCTAGCATGCACAAGGTCTTAGGTTTGATACCCAGCACCACCAAAAAGAAATTAGTATTTTCTTACCATTACTAGAGGTATAGATATTTAGGAAAGGGGACTTCACTTTTCCTGACTTTGTTAGTGAGTCAAGAATAGAATGACTAGCAAAAGTAGGCATATTATAGAACAGAGTTTCCCAAGGTGATATTTTTTAAATACACATGCAGAATGAAGGCGTATCTTTCCCACAATCTATTTTCCAGGTAAACTCGGTTGCCTTTCTGGAAAGCAAGAGGCTATTTAGAAACATAACAGATTGCACGCTTTTCTCTGGTAATGAAGAGAGGCACACTGAGGGCTCTTCTGCTATTAGGAAATTACTTTTGAATTCAACTAATGACAAAATGCAAGATATTAGGACACTTTTATACATGAGCATATTTCACTGTCTTTTCAGAAAAAAAGCCCTCTTTTATTGAGCATTTAAAATTCACAATGGTCACAAATCTATGACATATAACTGATCAAAGTTTGCAAAATTTTAACCAAATGTAATTGTGTGTGTGCACATGTGCACGTGTAGAGGTGCTGAGGAACAGAATGTAGATGTCCATGCAGGAAATCCTTGAGTCAATCATGACTATATTTAAGGGCTGGTTGGGAGCATCTTCACTACAAATATAAGACGAGGTTGAGCTACAATCCCTGACAGTATGAATACAATAACAGACTTGAGTTCCTCACCTTATTCTTTAGAAAATTCAGCCAGATTTGCTCCTCACTACTGTGTTAACCTGTTGAGTGAATGAGTATTCACCTTCACCCAGCTCAGGGTGGACTTTCTGGAATCTAGCAAGTCATAAAGGATTCCACTGCATGTTCTCAGCAATACCTACTAATTTACCTGTCTTTGGAATGTATTTGTCTTTTTTTTTGTTTGCTTGCAACACTCTGCCTGACAGTTTCCTATCATCAGGGATGCAGGATGATCTCAGGGCAGACAGATGCCACGTTACATACTCCCAAATATTGCTAGTGTTCTCTTGGTTAACAATTGAAAGCCTCCTGTAGCCAGGAGGCAAGACTCAATTTGGCTGCTGAAGAGGAACATTTTCTTCTTCCAAACCATGTTCACTGTTACAAGTGTTAGAAACTCTCTCATATTTAGGTGTAATTTCCACTGGGATCTATTTTGCTTCTGAATTCCTCCTTCAAATTCTGAAATTTCTCAGATATTCCCAAATGATAGCCAGTTTCTCATTTTGCTGTCAGGGGCCATGGAATCTCCCATCACTGAGGCCCTGTCTTAGTCAAAAAATGCTTTGTAGCAGCCTGACTAGAGAACATCATGTCACAGGAACAAGAGAAGATTCATGTTGCTCCAGCGGAATAAGGCTTCCCCTTTGGGGAGAAGATGGTATATATTCTTTGGTTGCTTATAAAAGGACAAATTTCTTAAATTCTCTATGGTGAGAAGACTGAAAGGCACATTCAGCCTCATACCACTTAGATGAAAAAAGAAAGCCTTCCTCTAAGTAAACCTGCAAGGTCCTTTCCCCATGTTGTGCTGAGTGGGCCTGGAGTCCTTGCTAAGCACCTGGAAGGTACAAGACAGAGTGAAGGGTCCCCTTCATGCTCACACGGTCCCTAAGTGCTGCTTGGTACCTTTTA
Organism: Graphiurus murinus; assembly: GCA_004027655.1. Classification (NCBI taxonomy): domain Eukaryota; kingdom Metazoa; phylum Chordata; class Mammalia; order Rodentia; family Gliridae; genus Graphiurus; species Graphiurus murinus. The sequence continues at coordinate 44,865 of PVLC010008287.1, read as the reverse complement.
GTGCTGCACTTTCAAACTGCACAAGGAGAAGGATTGGGCAATATGTTAATAAGAATGAGGTGGGCAAGAACATAATAAGTGATGTAATTTCGGATGTTTAAATACAAATGATGTTTCAGAATGAACTCTGGAATCCTCAGGGTTTATGGTTCTTTCACAGTTAAGCCCAACATGTTTCGTTGTTTTGATTGACACCATTTTGGTGCTCTTGAGAAAGTGAATTGGATTTTGATTTCAGAGCTATTAAGGGTCTTTACTTGTACCTCCTGTTAACTATGGATTTAACTAATACATTGGTGAGGCTAAAAGAAAAAAGAGCAGAGGATAAAGGAGGTCCACAAATATGTGGCTACATTGTGCAGGGCTTTATATATTTTATGTATTTTTCTCTTCATCACCTATCTTCTTGCTCTTGCTTCCTAACATTTTTTGTCTGCTAAACGAAAGCCACCCCCTCCAGGTTTGCTAAGGTCCAAGAAAGGAGAGAAAAGGGAAATTGCAGCTTTTACAAGAGGCCAGGCTAAAGGGATAGGAGCTCTCCAGGGCAGAGACTAAATGCTGAAAAGATATGTTTCTTAGTTAATGTGTGGAATGAAGGTGATGAACAGAAACTTCCCAAGTGAGCACATCTGAAGCAACGGTCTTCCTGTGAGCCTGAAAAGTGGCCACTTTAGGACAAACAGGGAGTGTGACTCTACCCAGTTTTTTTAAAAAAATGTATTCTTACTATGACATGTTGTGTGATAGGAAATATAAATAATTTAAAATTATTAGATAGTTAACCCATTAAGAAATTCCAGGTGGGCCATTGGGAGATATCTCAGGATCATCTTTTGAGGTTCACATAATTGAGAGCAATCACTTGTTGCCATTCTCTCTGACCATTGAGTGAATCCTAGATGGCAGTTGCTGAGCTCCAACCGGAAGTTCCCCTGAGCCTGGAATAAAATCTGCACAGAGGCACACTGTTAGCTTGAGAGCATGCCCTTCAGAGGTCACTTAGTCTAAAAGTGCTGTGAGACCAGGTGGAAGGAAGAAGATGGGCCACAGCAAAGAATAGCATGGCCCATGGGCAAGCCTCCATCTATCTTTGGGCACTAATTACTGCAAAGTTCCCATTTCCAAGTTAAGCCTGTTAATCATGCAGATCAGGGAGGCTATCCAAAGTCAGAGGCAGCCTCGTAGAACACTTTATAGCTAAATAAAAGAAGCTTAACTCACTTAATCCATTTTATTTAGAGGAAAATTTGCATCCATGCTGATAATTTATGTGCCAAGCTTCCGCCTGATAAGAATAAAAATAGTCGAGTTCAAGTAATTTAATCCTGGAGACACAGGGCCTGTAATAGAAATAGTACCATAATTGATTCCTAATTGTAGGCACACCAGTGGGTACCAGTTTATTGAATTTTACTGGGCATTACATATAGCCAATTTTAAATGCTGTTGTTTTGCCGTTTGGTTTTTCATATTTGAAAATTCACCTAGGCACCCGGCAACCAAGCATTCAACACTAATCTTATGAAACGGCTGAAAAAAGAAAAATGAGCAGCCCATTCTGGTTAACCACTAATATGCCAAAATAACTGCCTCTTCTTCCCCTCACCCTCTCCAACATCCTTTCCTCCCTGTGGCATCTTGGATTTAAAAGGCTTATTCAGTATCTCAAGTTTGTGCAAGGTGTGTCCAACTGCTAGCAAACCAAGGTGGCTCATGTGGCAGAGGTTACAAAGTGGCTCACGTGGGCACAATCCCCCTGTCCCCCAGTTTTAAAAGAAAGTATTAATATTGCCGAGAAAGTCCAATTTTCTGTGCCTCTCCTTTGTTTGCTGTAAATAATGAGTGATTATGCAGACATGAAAGTCAATGGTGGCACAAGGTTCATTACCCTACTTTGCAGAGGGTGGCGAGGTCTGTTAACAGCAGGCTGCTGCAAGAGAGTTATTAAGGATGTGAAATCTCATTGGAATGTGTGCTTTCTATTTGAACAGATGACACCGTACATGAGTCAGCCGAGCCATCCCGCGGTGAGAACGCGGCACAAACACCAAGGATACCCAGCCGCCTTTTGGCAATCCTACTGTTCCTCCTGGCGATGCTTTTGACATTATAGCACAGCCTCCTCTGGTCACCTGTCACAGAGAACATCAGGGTCTTGGAACACCAGAGATCCACCTAACTGCTCATCCTAAGAAGGGACTTGTTATTGGTTTTTGGCAGATGTCAGATTTTTGTTTTCTTTCTTTCGGCCTGAATTCTAAGCAACAACTTGGGATCGGAGGGGGCAGCCAAACTAGTGGCTACCTCCCTCACCCAAGCCCTTTGCCCTTGACTTCCCTTACCCTTTCCAAATTAAATGGACTCCAGATAAAAATGCCAAATTGTCGTGGCGACACCAGTGGTTCGTCAGCTCCCGTGCATTGTCCTCTAAGAGCTCACCTCCGTTAGGGTGCTGTGTTGGTGGTACATGGACAAGGAAGAATAGTGGCAGATGCAGACAGTGACGGCCAGGCCCGGGAGAGTTTCCCTCTCCTATACAATATTTATGCCTTCTCATTCAGGACTGTAAGATGATCGTGCAGGGCATCATGTCACCATGTCAGGTCCAGAGGGGAGGTATTAGGAATAGATATAATATTACACCATTTCCTCTAGGAGGGTATAAATGAACAGGCTTCTAAAAGATTGAGACACTGGGTTTTTTTTTAATATGACTGTCTTAAAGCATTCTTGACAGCAAAACTTGTACTCTGTAGAAGAAGCCTTTTTTTTTTCTTTTTCTTTTTTTTTTTTTCCAGGAGGCAGATGGGGTGCAGAGTTGCTAACACAGAGCAAGTGTGAAAACAGAGCAAACTCTATGTTTGGTGGGGGTGTGTATGTGTGAGTGCCTCTAATTTTTTTGGTGACTGGGCAGTCCACACCAGAAGTTTTTTTTTTTTTTTCTTTTGAATACAGATCACCATGGTGCTACAACTACTTTTTTTTTTTAGAAACTCAAAGAGGCATTTTTATGAATAAAGTGACCTTCCCCAAGGCTGACAAGCCAGGGCTGATGAGTGCCGAGTGGAATAGCTTTGGCTGCTCCTCTGGGGGACGATATGTACAAAGGAAAGGAAGTCAGTGACCAGAGGAGATGCGATTTGGCTTTGCTGGAGCGCCAGTGTGCTGTGGCCTTTTCCGGACTCCCACCCCAATGCCCATGTTTTGCTCCACACTCCACAACCACAGGGGGCTCAGACAAACCCCTGTCACCAGGAGGTCAGTCAGCACTACTTGGGAGGGCTAAAGGGAAATTTGGAATAAAAATTCCAAAGTTGAGATTAAAAAAAAAAATTCAAGTGTTGATTTTATATTCTGTCCCTTTCTGACACAGCCTAAAGCGTAGGGGGAACGTGTGTTTATCTGTGGGGGATAAACAAGATGGAGTCCCAAAGACTTTAACAAAATATTTTTTTAAAAATCCACTAGAATAGAAAATACATTATTTAGATATACTTTATGCTGAGAGTGAGTATATATGCTTGTCCTATTTAAACTTGTGAGAAAAAGTGGTATCCCTTGATACATTTAGAAATATGGGGGCTATCTTGTTTCATTGTGGGGGTGGGGCAGAAGGAGAATACACACAGGATGACCCTGTTTAAAGAATCTTAGCATGGCCAACAGGGGACATTTCCTGTTGATTACCAGGAAATGGAAGCCTTGGGGTTTCTACTGGTGGGGCTGTCATGAACTTTAAACTCCAAAGCCAAGACAGGGAAAAGTGTCAGACCAATGGAAAAGTGATCTAGCCTTTTATGCTATTGCACGACTTGTCAATAGAAACCATGCCTTTCAAAAATAAGTAAATTGATAAATGCAGAGAGATCATGTAAAATGTGAAAAATTGAAAGCATTCCAGCAAAATAAGGATTTTTATATATTTGTTTTTTAAGATGTGTATGTTAAAAATATGAGGGGGGTCATATTATGGACAGACTTCATGAATGGGATTTTACTTAGAATTGTGAGTAGTTTTGAATTAGAAAAATATGTGAATGAAAGGCAGCTGTAAACGTACTGCACCCTAGAGAGTTGTACACATGTTGAAATGTAATCTGGGCTTACCTGATCTGTTTGGAGTGGATGTTACTGCTGAGTCTGTTCTCACATGGAACCAGGCGAGTGGGGTTGCCAGCTTCCCAGACACAGTCAACCCTCTCCCCCCCCCCCACACCAGGAACTTCTCTCCAGTGGCAGAGTCTTATCACAGAAGGCACCCACCATTTCACTGAAACAAAAGTCCACACCATTCGATTCATTTTTCCTTTAACTACTTATATGCTCAGTACTCTCAGTAATATCCAGAAATACTTCTTTTTACTAATAGTTACAGATTTTTTGGTCCAGTGGGATTTGGGTAGGGGGAAAAAGATGCATTCTAAAATGGATCAATAGTCAGAACCAAAATAATACTGCATGTTCTATAACCAAGAAAATCAAATGATCCTATAATGATTCCAGTTAGTCATAACTACATTAGCAGTGCTAATTTCATTTTAGAAATGGTGACTTCTGTGGTTTTTCTAGCATTTGTCTCTAACAAATAATGAAATAATTACTCATGGCCCTCTCTGCCATTGTCTTTCATTTTTCACAGGGAAATTAGACCCCTATACTTCACAATTGTGCTGCCACAAATTTAAGTAAAAAAAAAAACCGAGACTATCCACACCAGTAGACAATATGCTTCTCTACCTATAAGTGGCATAATCATAGCTAATGCACTTGCCATGGAGTTTTCAAGCCGATGATTGGTGTCAGACAGTTTTCATCTTGTCCAAAAAGTGCTGGTGGCCTTTTGTGGTGGTGTTACAATCCTCTGGGGTCTTAGGAGGATGTCATGCAAGTTTGTAGCAGCTTTTAATTTAAAAAACAATTCAAAAGCCTGCAGGGCAGCAGGAGCTGCCCCTCAGCCCCAGTTGGTCAAACCCCAGCAACCTTTGCCCCTGGTTGCCAAGGGCTTTGCTACATGAAGCAGGGAAATAAGCATCTGTCTGTTTAGTGGATACCGTGTATCCTTTAATAGACCAGGTAACAGTTCGTGTTAGTTTAGACTATTGTTTTGTACTGTACTTTCTTGGGTGGCAGAGGAAAGAAAAGTAAAACATTAAAAAAAAAAAAAAAACCTGCGTTCTTTAAATTCTGTATTATTAGCAACCTCTGTTGTATATAGTGTTTGATAATAAAGTATTAATTTCATTCTTATGTCTTTTGTAAGTGAGAACAATAGACTTTCAGGATACAAAACATGCATTAAGGCTTTGAAACATCCAATGTGTTCATGGCTGAGAAAAGTCACAAATGGCTGAGACACTGCTCCATATGGGACTCCTGTGTGGTCATCGCCCGCCCCATCTTAAGACTCCACCATCTTGGGACCTGGAACAACATCATATTTTTGATCGCGATTTTGTCCTCAACGTTTTCAAGGTCTGATGTTGGAGCCCTGTGGTCCTCCTCTACTCTGCGCATGTGGTTTGAAAAAGTTTAGAGCATTTAGCGACGGTTCTGTACTTTGGTTTGGTTTTCTGTTTGTGGTTGTTTCATGGACTGTTTCATTTTCCCCCAGTAAGAGTCTTATGAGTATCAAGTGCAGCTCAGGCAGGGGGATGGTTGCAAACCAGTCCCTTCAGGAAGATTAAGTGGGGGATGTTTCCCTCTCTGTGTCGTTGTGAAAGGAAGAGTCACACAGTACCTGTGGATTTTCAGGGACTCTGTTTTTCTCCTGTGCCTTAGCAACGACTGCAGCCATTTTTTGAGTTTCAAAAAATTAGAAAAACAGTTTTAAACTCCTCCCTTCCATTCATTGCTCTCAGAGTTGTGGTCACTGGCTTTTCTTTTGAAAACCACCTCCACCAACACTCCTGTTTGCCTACACCCCCTCAACGTTTTATGTTTATTATTATTATTATTATTTTCTTTTTGTCTCTTGCCTTCCTCCCACGTCTTATTTTCTCTCAGAGCCGTGAATGGGCAGGTCTGTCTCTGGTTTGGCATCACTGAGTTTTCCCATGCATTTGCCCGAGAGCTGCTCGGATGTGAGACAAATCTCCCTACAATGGGCTTGGTCCCATTGTCTGTACAGTTTAATAGATGCTGGCATGTTGGAGGTTACCCATGAGTCAAAATCCGCTTTCCATGCTTACTCTTGACACCCCATTGAAGCCACTCATTGTGTGTGCGTCTGGGTGTGAAGTCCAGCTCCGTGTGGTCCTGTGCTTGTACTGCCCTGCTTTGCAGTTCCTTTGCACTTACTCATCGAGTGCTGTTTTGAAATGCTGACATTATATAAACATAAAAGAAAATGTAAAAAAAAAAAAAAACCCACACACAAACAAACCCATACGATCTGTATTTGTATATACACGTGTCCGTACAAGTATACCTAAATAAAAATTAAAGATTTTCATCATTTTAATTGCATCCCTCCTTCTACTTCTTTGTTCCTTTATTTCAGGGGCTACTTGCATTCCGCTGATTTTTCAAAATCTTTGTGGACAAACAAGATAATAGGACATGCTTCAAGAGAGGGAAGCAAGTATCTAGGCACATTACAATTATTCTGATGAGAAAATGGTCTCAGATGAGGTTTCAACCTCATCTCTATATTGAGCCTTAAAATAGTTGCTTTGACAAGCCCTGTGTCCTAAAATGACTTCAATACAACAGGAGTTGCACACGAATGATCATCTTTCACTTTGCACATACTTTTTCACCCTGTCAAGAAAAAGACCAAATAAACATATTCCTAGTAAACCCTTTATACTTCAGAAAAAAAGTAACAGTAATAATAATTGCTTCAATAGAACCCCACACCTCATTTCTCACTACCAAGGAAGAATTAATTAGTTTACCACTGTGTGACCTTGGGCAAGTCACATGATATCTTTGGAAATCTGTTTTCTTATCTGTAAATAACTGGGTTGTAGAAGTGATTTTTTTTTTCATTTGATTACCTGAATTTCATTCTTCTTGGGCATTGCAAAGCCCATTTTGCCCTGGCATAGTATATGTTTTGTCTTTGATGGTGACTTTGCTATAAGCACAATTTGAGCATTTCATGTGTAGAGAGGGGGAAAAAAAAGAATCAACTATCTGACATAATAGACACCTAATGCATTTCAAGACCTGGCTTTAATTACACCATGTTAACATTAAACTCATTGAGAGCTTTTTATTATACTTAATTATTTGACAGGGCATTAAACACTAATTGTAACTTACCATAACCTTTTTTCCCTAATGAGGAATGACAGCTTTATAGAATGAGAAACAACTCACATTTAAAAAAAAAGAAGAAAATGTACTAGACTACCTATGTGACATTTTCTAACCAGAACAGCATTATGTTATCATTACCATTGTCACCATCATCATCAAAAGCATTTAAGTAATCATGACATTACGCTCGGTCAGTGCTGCACAGAGTAATGTTTACAGTGTATACTTCCAAAGTTTACAAGATAAAGCAGATAGTAGGTGTAAGCATAACATAGTAATGATTTATAGAGTAGAGAAAATATAAAATTCAAGCATTGGTTCTATGCATAAATATGTATATTTTATCATAAGTGAGTGGAAAAAGCTTGGTATTTTAAGATTACAAAGCTTGAGTTAAAGGAAATCACCTCTAAAAAATAGTCAAAGTCAGGTTAGGAGCTTCTTACAAAACCTTGGTGAGTTAAAAACCATTGTAGGCTTTAGAGTGTGATGAATTTCATAGGGGTAAATTCTCATAGTATCTACAGAAGTGACTGTGAAAATGAGGATACCCAAGACAAGATCTGAGTGGCACTGAAAGAATTTTTGAAGATACCAGTCCAGAGAAATCACCATTTCATCCGCTAAGGAAGTAGGGGAAGTGATGAAAAGGTGATCATTTCAGATTCCACTTTATAGAGCAGTTGGATAGCTGCTCTTGAAACTGAGGCTGTAACTGTACCACATTGTGATATGTCCAGGGTTTCAGCAAAGGTAAAGGTCACACATACAGATTAGGGAAATGGAACAATGTATGGAGCATACAGAAGTGGAGCGTCAAATGCATTAATAATGGCTGTGAGTTCCTGGTTAAGAGGCTAAGAGACAGTGTTCAGTAGATAGTGCTGTGCCCTCTCATGGGAAAGCAAGGTGTGCAGGAGAGGAGTCAATGAGCAGTGTTGCATGCACCACACTTATTTGGTAACAAAGCATTTGGATTGCTTGAGTCATCAGAGGTGTTAGATATATACATAAAAAAATCACAGGGGAAATCTTGGAGTCCAGATTTTCATGTGTCTGGTGCTTAAATATATATATATATATAAGTATTTGACTTTCTTATTTGTTATAGGAATGCATAGTACATCTAGGTGTCATTGTTTTTTAAAGTTCAAGATAATTCTGATAAATTGTTTGTTGACCATTCTAACAGTTTCTTAGGAACCATTTGCAAAACAGTTTCCTAGAGATTGTTTGCAAAGCTTATTTTTGTATTCTGCTAATAACATAACCATCCTTTAGGAAAACATTGGCAAAAATGCTGTGAAATGCATTATAATTTTCCCTTTGGAAAACAAGTACTTCTGAAAATCATTATAAATAACTAATCAGGCCAATATTCTCTCAGTTTTTAGTTTGATATATTCTGGTGTATTAAGTTGTTAAGTGGTTAAATATATATATGTGCTTGTTTTTAGGATAGAGTTCTTTTTTTTTTTTTTTTTTTGCGGTACTGGGGATTGGACTCAGAGGCATTCTACCTCCAAGCTACAAGCTACACCCTCAACCCTATTTTTTTATTCTTTATTTTGAAACAGAGTCCCACTAAGTTGTGGAGTGCCTCACTAGGTAGCTGAGGCTGGCTATGAACCCAGATCCTCCAGTCTCACCCTCACAAATGCTGGGATTACAAGCTTGTGCCACCATGCCCGGCTGGATAGAGTTGTTAATTGCTAGACCCTGTGAGCAGTAAATTTGCATCAATTTAGTGTCATTTTAAAATATAGGTGATAAATGTAAATGCATAAGGCTTTTTTTTTTTAAGGGCAAAAAATACATTGCCCAGGGAATCAGTCAAGGACATCACCAAGGGTTCAGGTGGCTTAGGGAAGAGATAATTAGCCAAGCCAGTCTTTTAAAACACAGCATTTACTTAAAAACAGTGGGCTTGCACACAAATGGTATTTCCAGGTAATTCTTCTACCTCCCTCCTCCTTTCAAAAACAGAATGCAGTTTCTAAGCCCTCTGTGTAGAATTTCCAGAGCCACTCATTAAAACTGGGGAAAAACGAAGAGGACAAAAGGCCTCATGTTCAGATTCTCCCAACATGATGACCTTTTCAACAATTTTCATCAGAGATTGCTGCACTCTATAAGAGCCTCAGTGCATGCTGAACGTAAAACATGATTTCAGGTTTTTTTTTTTTTTTTTTCTGTAGTAGGAAGCATTGAACCTAGAGGCTTCTACCTATTCCCACAGGCCTATAATTCTTTATTTTGAAACTGGTTTTTGCTAAGTTGCTGAGGCTGCCCTCAAATCTGTGATTCTGTCTTAGCCTCCCAGGTACTGGGATTACAGACATTCACCACCATGCCTGACTAATTTTTACTCTTTTTTAGTTGTGCTGTCACATCCATGTTGTCCTAGTAATTGGGAGGCTGAGGCAGGAGGATTGTGGTTTTGAGACCAACCTTAGCAAATTAGGAAGACTCTCAGCAACCTAGTAATACCATGTTTAAAAAAAAAAAAAACAGGAAAGATAGAAGGACTCCCTACTCCATTCGAAGTGCCATGTGTCACATGGGTTCTGCCATCTCACTGCCAAAGATGGTATTAGGTGGTGTTCACGCTAAAAATGATGAACATGACGGTGCCACCCACTTCACTAAAAAATAAAAATAATTTTTAAAATACCTTGCAGTTCCTCTTCTTTCCATCTGCTTTTTTGGTTCAGTGTTTAATTCCTAAACATGGGTTTTTTTTTTTTTTTTTTTCCTGTAACATTAATGAAAGGCCTTTCTACCTATACAACCTGTATCATAATAGCCCTGGGACCAAGTTGCCAGCACTGAGCTAAGGCAGATACACGAGTGGACCTAACCATTTGGGGTAAGAGTACCACCTGGCTGGTACTGTCAGTCGATGTTAATTCAGAAGAATTCGATCTAGTGGGTGGTTCTCTGAGTCAATGACACACTTTGAAATATCCTGAATTTCAGTCATGATTATTCAAGCAAGAATCTCATGTCACTCGGTAACACACCGATACTCGTCAATCTTGACAAGAATACAAAGGGAGGGACAAAAAAAAATCTCTAAGACAGATTACAATGAGAAAATGGAACAAAATATTTTTGCCTGCTGTTTTGTTCACAAGTGCCAGGTGCCCCCTCAAAGCGCACGTGTGATTTGAAATGTGGGTAGCCAAAGTCATTTTCTTCCCTTCATAGGCGTGAAACGAGACCCTAAAATAAGAGAAAGAACAAGTTTCTTCCCACACACATCTTAGAAAATGGATTTTATCATCACACTAGTATCCCCTCCTTTTTGTATTATAAGCTATAGCTTGTTCTTTTGGACAAAAAAAAAAAAAAAAAAAAAGAGAGAGAGAGAGAGAGAGAAAGAGAAAAGAAAAGAAAAACAACCAAATTTGTGTGGTACAGAGACTGAACAGGACGATCCATGTCTTTCTTTATTTTTTACTAAAGACAGTATGCCAGCCAGAATGTCGACTCCATTTATTTCTCCTGCAGGGAGCCAGCGTGTTCCTTCTCCTGGAAGATGCAGGTACTTAAGATAGTAATAGGCTTTGTGGCTTATAGAGAGTATTTCATCCCAAGATCTCACAGGCATAAAGAATAAAACATAAACTAATGGCTCTTTCCAACAAGCTTGGGAAGAATTAACTGGAAGGGAGAATTGTCATCATTCTCCCCTGGAGAAACAGAAAAAAGAAAGCTGCTTTCCTCAGGTACCCCAGAGAAAAAGCAAGAGTCACACGTGACTCCAGGATTTGGACAGGGGCCCCCAGTCTGTTACTTTTCATTCCTAAGAACTTACGAGCTTCAGCCCAAAGAAAAGCAAATGACATGTTTATCTCTTCTTTAGGAAGTCTCCAAAGCAATGTAATTGGGCAAAAGGCACTGGAAGACATCCTATATGTTTCTTATTTGTGAGTTAATGGTTTTATCATAATGACAGGGTTTTCATATGTATCTTCTATAATTTCTCAAAATATCACTTATATTCTGTGTATATTTAAACTTATCTGTACAAATTAGGATGAATATATATGTACACTTACACATATACACACATATGCATATATGCGTATTGGAGATTGAGCCCAGGGGTGTTCTACCTCTAGGTCATACCCCAAGTCCTATTTTTTTTTTTTATCTTGAAACAAGGTCTTGCTAAATTGCTGAGACTGCTCTTGAACCTGTGATCCTCCTGTCTTAGTCTCCCAAGTACTGGGATTACAAGTGTGAGCCATCATGCCCATTTTAGGATGAATTTTAAAGAATATAGTCATTGTAAACTGGCTGTGGTGGAGCACAGCCAAGTGTCCAAGCACTTGGGAGGCTGAGACAAGATTGCATCTTTGAAACTAGCCTGATCAACTTAAGGAAACTGCCTTAAAATAAACAATGATAATAATGACAAAAATAATAAAAAAGGATAGGGATATAGTTCAGGGGTAGAACATCCCTGGGTTCAATATCAAGAAGGAAAAGGAGGGAGGGAGGGAAAGAGAGAGTGAGAGAGAGAAAGAAGGAGGAGGAGGAGGAGGAGGAGGAGAAGGGGAGGAGATGGGAGGGGAGGATGGGTTTAGTCATCCCTAGGTATCCACAGGTGATTGGTGGTTCTGGGACCCTGCAGATACCAAAATCTGTGGATGCTCATGTTCTTTATATGAAATGCTGTCTTATTTGCATATAACCTACACATATACTTCCATATACTTTAAATCATCTCCAGATTACATACAATACCTAACATGATGTAAGTGCAATTTACATAGTTTCTCTTTTATCAATCAAGGCATAATGACAAGGAGAAAAGGCTATACACATTCGATACAAATATACAAATACGTATTTTGTTTGTTTGTTTTTAATATTTTTAAAGAGCAGTAGGTCGAATCCATGGATGCTGAACCTGAAGTTACAGCCAGCCAGCTATAATCTGTATTGTCACTTCTTTCAGCAGTTTTCCACTCCCCCACATAAGCACTGCTACACTCTTGCATTTTGTCTAATTTTATGTGCTTGCAGTGTCTTTTTGCTTGGCATTGTCTCTGCTAAGCAATGTGGCATTTGAAAGGACACTGAGGTCACCTGAGACACATTTGAACACCAATCTGATAACATCTAAAGCCATAGGGCAAAAATGTGGTGGTTAAAAGAAATGATGCTGGGGGCTGGCCAGCCAGGCACTATAGTGTTCCGCACTGTGGAGAATTTCCCAGAGCCTCAGCTGTAAGCGGAAAGCCATCTGTTCTGGCAGGGAGCCTCACTTGACAATTTGGATCGTTGTTGTCTTTCCCTTAATTCTGCTCACTTCCCCACCCATAGTGTCTCCCAATGTTCAATGGCCAGGCAGAGTCATCACCCCACTCATGTGTAGGCCTCAAATTCTTTTGAGTGACATAGCTGGCTAAGTATGCCAGTATATAGACTCTGAGGTAGAGGAGGAAGACCTGTACCTTCCAAGTTCTGACCTATTTATGCACAAAGATCCACAGAGGTGACGAAAATTCAAGTTGGTTTGGGAATTTCTTAAATTCACTCTCTAGGTTGACCTAAGTCTGGATTGGGTGTTGGCATAAGTTGCAAACCCTGGATTTGCTCCTAGTTAGGTTCCGAGGTTACTATGAATTAGCGTGCCCTGCATTTTGTGAGTGTTCTGCCCTTCTCTGGTTCCTGTCAGTATTCAACAAAGCAAGTTAATCTCCCTGGTAAGTGACAGCTCTACCCCTTGTAACTGGCATGCAATCAATTTTTAACTCGATTTGAGAGGTGAGGAGAGTATCAACAATTCAGTACTAGCCAGTGGATTCATTAGCAAGCCGAATCAGTTTTAGCTAGAATCTGTTTGGCTGTCCTCATCTCTTAGTTCAACTTTTTCCTTTTTTCTCATTTTTTTCCCTTCCTTTCCTCATCGATCCTGCCCACAAGACTCATTACCTACTCTGTGTACTGAAGACATCAGCCTCCTTTGCTAAGCTGTTTAAGGCAGACACACACACGCACACACAAACACACACCTGCTGTGGCCCAAATTTTGATGGCTCCATAGAGAGGAAAGAGAGAAAATGGGTTCCCCAGTTATTGACCAGAACTCCTGAGAATTCTATGGAGAAGCAAAAGAGAGAGTGTAGAATAAAGCAGAGGTAATCAACACCAACATCTCCTTATTGTACACAGCAGGCATTTTCTAGACACAGTCCACCTCCCCCTGAACACAATCTAGTTTTCCTTTCAAAAAATAAGGACAAATCTGACCACAAAGGAATTGACATTCATTATTTTTTGGTGGGAGATTTGAGAAAAAAAAAAAGGAAGGTTGATTTTTCAATGTTACGATATATATTTCTGTTCCTAAACCTGTTTTCTGGCCCAATCAAGTTCCTGGAAGGCAGGCAGGAACAACTGAAAAGGATGACTGTGTCATGGTAGGCAGTCTTGGCAGGGATGTGCCTTCATCCAGCACAAACTTGTACTTGGTGCTGCATGTCCCCACTCCCCACAATGATAACAGGATGTTGGTGCCATTGCTATCTGGAGACAGTCCCATTGAGAAATCTACCAGAGTGACTGACATCTGTACAGTATGCTTTCAGTTACTTGCTGTCAGTGGGCAATGGGATGCCCAACCTATGCTTCTCACCCATGGCCTAGAGAAGAACCCAGCTTCGAGGGAGGAACTCTCATTCTGTCCTCTGGACTTCCCTATACAAATAGGTTCCAAACCTCCTTGAAACCAGAATACAAATTCGCATTCACATAGCTTGTTACTGCAGAAGTTAGTGGAGGTTTATTCCAGACACCTGCAGAGAGACACTCCAGAGTATTAGGGAGAATGGGTGGGGTCACAGCAAGTTTCCCATCTTAAAGTAAGGCTTGATTTTCATGCCATATCTTAGCGAGTTGCTGACTATATCACAATGACTTGATTCTTATAGATGCAGAAAAAATATCTTCTGAAAAGGGCAGAGGGAAAGTGAAATACTCCATGTCTTATAATCCAGAACCCTCAGTCATTTCCTGCTGTTGACAAGTAAATTATATTAAATTATATGTATATTGCAAGTTACTTCACTTCACCCAAATCTAGCTCCAGGAAAGAATATAAAGATTCACTTACTCATTTTAGCCATAATTCATGGAGCACCTACTATATGCCAGAACCTATACTAAGCGCTTTGGATATTTTTAATAGGAAACCAGCCCCACCCAGATGAAGCTCCCAGTCATTATGTGGTTGTGCACATCAGTTATGGAGCTTGTCATCTGCACAGTACCTTCTAAGGAAAAGGAAAGGAGCAGTTGGAAGTGATGTAATGTACCACGTCATCTCATTTGTGGTTGTAGCTGATTGGATGGGGAGTGAGCACCTGACCCCAATGCAGCCAATCCACAGACTGGCCAGCATCCTATATGTGTTCCAGCAAGGAAAAAAATAATTCTCCTCTTACTTATTATTTACTAATTACCCAGGGCAATTAGTATGTTCCTCTTGAGAGGTAATATAAATGAAGTGTCAGAAGAGAGATGGATACTCAAAAAAGGAGCAGACATGCAGAATGTATGTTAGGCACAACTTTCTATGGCTCTGTTCCACAGAGCTGCTGCCTCAAGCCCAGAGTCACTTTCTAGTTTCATTCATCGGAATGCCTGGTCATTACCTGGCTTCCATTTTGAAGGTGTCATGAGAGTCTGACTCCATTATTATCATAGGCATCCTTAAAATAAGCCCTCATTATTTGAGCTACCGTGAGCGAATCATGGTTCCTTGCAAGCAAAAGAATCTATTAAACAAATATGATAGGATGAGAAGGTTATGAAGAAAGTGGAATGGATGATGCACAGAGGGAGTAATTAATATATGAGAATTGAAGAACCTGATTTTGAATCTTAATATATTACATACTGAAGAAATTTGCCATATTTCAAAGGTCACATCTAAATTGACACAACGAATTATATGAAATGTTACACTTAATTTCCTTGAAGATGCAGACTTTTTTACAGTGTTGAATGCAAAATCAGTAATAGAAAGATCCCCTTCTTGCTGCTGATATCCCATATTGGTTGGTAGAGGGAGGAGCTATGAAAGTGAGGCTCTAATTAAAGAGTCTTTGAGATGGCCAACAAACAAAGAGACAAATGCCAAACACTACCACAAATGAGCTCAAAGATCAATAGTGGGAAAAAAGGACTTGCTCTAATTCCACAGGACCTGACCAGGAAGAACTTTCCTTAATTGGTCCTCTGCTGGGGAACCTGGATTGCTCCCCATTAACATGTGACATTCTCCTAATAAAGTGATGTGCACTATCAGCCAGACTAATTCTTGGATTGGTGGTGGCTTGTTCCTACTTGGCATAAACCCGCAGGGAAAGCAGAACTTGCTAAGCAGTTTTGAATGTTCCCAATATTTCCCAGCACCTGTTAGCCGTTATGCTGGAAAGGCAGCTCATTATCGAACATAAATGCTCGCAGTAATGGCATGGAAGAATCCTAAACAAGTGCAGACAAGGGAAAACAACATCCACTAGTGAACATATTTCCCTTTGCAGGCTCATTCTATTGAAAAATTCCTTTTTAGCTGTGAGAATCTTTAAGCTGAAAGGCAGGAAAGAAACATTGCGAGGCAAGAATTTGTGGTACAAAAGATGTCTCCACTGGTTTAAATCCATGTGCCCTGAATGGGAGTGGGTGGCAGTGGGGAAGCACATTATTCCAATTCCACTTGGCTGGGTTTTGGAAGTTTGCTGGGTTTTCTTTTACTCCTGTGAAAAGCTCTCAGTGCTGATGGAGAGTGCACAGTTTAGATAAACTGGATTAGAAGAAGAGAGAGAGATGGATATAATACTTTCTTAGACGCTAAAAATGGGATGGCTGTCTGCTATAATAAGTCCAAGAAAAGGGCCACGCTTATCTCGACTTCAACCTGACGTCAGTAATTATACAGAACATGAGAAGAGAGGTCCCTGTTAGCCAAAGCAGGGGGTTTATCTGGCTTTTGTAGTTTCCTGGATAAACCCATTAGCCGTGCAACGTTACTCTTCTTGCTCTTGTAGTATGGTGTTTACCTTATCTTCTGCTAGACACAAAAGCACAATCAAGACAAAGCCAAGGGATGTGTGTCTCTTCATCACAAGTGAACACATCCCCTGCTATCTCTTCTAATTATTATTTATATTCCACATTTGTTTTCAGGTGAAAATAAAATAACACAAAGTAGAAAAGCCACCCTGCATTTCCTGGGCTCTGGTCTCATTAGCCAGATTTCCTTAAAAAACTCTGGTACTTCTGAGAAGTTTTGCCAAGTGGCTAAATGAAATGCACACAATTGCAAAGTGTTATGAATATTTATGATGGGTTAATGATGGGATTCTTTTGCATCCATGAATAATAAAGATTTTAACAAGAACAGATAACGAGATGGGGACAAAACAGTGAAGTGGTTAATACAAGGACTGCTCTTGGAGGGACCCCACTGAGAACAGCAGGAGCTGGCCGCCTCGCCTCCCTCCCCACCACAACTGAGTGCAAGACAGGGCACAGGGTTTAGGATATTCTCTCCCCCCTCTTCTAATAGATATCTTCAGCTGAAATAGGCATTTTATCCACATTTTTTGCCTAAGTTCATGGTCTCCCCCAGAGGTGAAGGAAGCTCAGAGCGATAGACAACACTGTTGTAAAGCGACCTTCCACTTCTAATGGTGGCATTTATTTCAGCCTTGGGTCTCCAGCAGAATTTGCTGCTTTTCCATTTCTGAGCCAGCTACTAAATAAAAAGCACTTGATGGAGACTAAAATTATTGGGCACTCTCTCTCAAAGCTGCTAACTCTCTCCCAGGCGACCAACCTCAATTTGGGGAAGGACTTCAGCACAAGTTTCTAAAAGGGAACGGTTAAAGTTGCCCTCCCTAATATTTCATGTATTGAAGGCAAGTACTTCAATCACAATGTGATCCTGCCACTCACTGGCATTTAGGGACACTCTGTGTCACAGTTCCTGGCCTTCACCAGCTTGCCCTGGAAACACCTCACCTTCTCACACACTAACCCTGGTAGTGACTCAAAGAAGAGCTGCTGACATAGAGGGGATTAGGTGAAAGAGTTCTGGGCTGGTTGCCACTTTTGGCTTGGGTGAATTACTCATGGAAGGCAAATTTTCCCCAACCTCCCAGGATCATTCATTCATTCATTCATTCATTCAGTGAATATCTGCTGAGCAACTACTAAGTGCCACACAGTATTCTAAGGGCTCATAATACATCAATGAAGGAAACAATGATCTTCTCTCAAGAATCTTGCAAACTGTTGTTTGTCTGTTTGTGGAGCTCAGGATCAAACCCAGAGTATTGTGAAAGTTAGGCAAGTGCTCTACCACTCAACTATACTCTCAGCCCCAAGGGTCTTACAAACTGGTATATAAGTAGTAAACAAAAATGAATAAGTATAAGGTAGATCTCTGATAAAGTGACCCACACAATAAAGAAACTGAACGTACACATTTTTGTGGTAATGGACTTGCTATAAAAATTCCAGAAAAGTTGCATGAAAATAAAATGATATTATTAAAGCTCTTAAAGACTGTGTGTGTGTGTCTGTCTTTTATAGAATCACATAATGAGTCTTTTCCTTAAGTAATGACCATATCTTGCTTTATTTTCTTTGGGAATCTGAATTTCTATCTACAGTTTGGTATACACTAATATAAATTCTATTCTTTATAAACTATCCTTGGGATTGGAAATCTTAAATACCAAACCATAATATTGCCTAATACTTAGTTAACTTTTTGTGTTGGGAAATGCACCACCATATTCTTAAATCTATTATTGAGAATTCATAGGAAAACACTTCTCATCTGGAAACTCATTTAGAGAATAAATTAGGTGCAGAGAAAGAAAGTCCTATATAAGGAGGGCCTTCTGATTCTTTTTCTTTCTTTCTGTCTCTATATTCCTCACCAGCATTCTCACACAGCTCAACATCCCTGCCTGCCAATTTTATTAAAGCCTGCTGTGCGGGAATTTCCTTTCTCTGCTTTGCTAGCTACCAAGACAACCCCGTCAACGTGATTTTTCACACATTTTCTCTTCCTGTGTTCTGCATCTCAGTGAAATTTCATCTCCCTGACTCACTGTTAAGTGTTTCTCATCTGAAATCACACTCACTCATAATCTCAAATAAAGTGCAAAAAGAGGAAGTCACAAAAGGAGAAAGACAGACCAAAGTCCTTCTCCCTCCAATTATTCAGACATTAAGCAAAAGCTACATGGGAATTGTCCAGTCAACCACGACTAACTGAGTACCAGCATCTACGGAATAGAAAATTAGTCTTGGCACACAATACACCACATTCCACAGCACTTCTCCCTTAATGGAGCACATACATCTGTCTAGGTATTAAAATCTGAGGAACCAGTGATAGGTTTTACATGGAGCAAAAGGAGTAATTGGAAACTGAATTCACATAGGATAGACTAGGTAGCTTCGCCCAGGAATTAGAAACAGAGTTGGAAAAAGAGAGCTAGAAAGGAAGGAGGCAGAAGAGAGGCTAGACGGGAAGGAAAGACTAATAGAAAGGAGACTAAGAAGTGACTTTAGAAAGAAAATCCTTGCCTATGCCATCCAATGAGCAGGAAAACAGTTTAAAAAGTCTCTTAGAGGAAATAAGCATTCTCCCTCTGTTTAATCATATAAAACAAAAAGCTGAATCACCTCTCCAAGCTAAGATCACTATAGATATACTTCCACTACTCTTTCTTTCAATAATATACTTGTGTAGAATATCCAGTATTAGCTGATAGAAAGAAAAAAATCATCGCAAGTTTCAGAGAAAGAGCAAGAACCAAAGTGTGACTGCCACTTCTCACTGGTACATCACAGTTGCACTTGGTTAGTTGGAAGTCCTCTCACTGCACTGAGAGCCATGCATCATGCTTAGCTCGATGGGAATTCTATAATTGAGGACTTGGACTCTAACCTACAGATAAAATATCTATGACAGAGATGGGAGGAAGCTAATTAAAATGGACTGTTTGTGTAGTTATGTGTGGGCAGAAGTCAGGTGGAAGAGAGACTCTATTTCAATTCTCAAAGGAAAATGTGGGATGAGCGGGGAGAAAAGGAATGGAAAACCTAAGGCAACCATGACCTGTAGAGAAACATTAGTGCTAGTTTATGTCATTATTTCCATCCAATGGGTATGCAATTAGTTCCTAATGATGACCTGTCATGGCACAGGAGGTATTAAGGTCCTTGGGAAACAGCCATGAACCAAAACCTACATAGAAAATATTTACACAGTATTAAAAGGGAAGTTAGCCAGGTGTGGTGGATCATGTCAATAATCCCAATACTTGGGAGGCTGAGACAGAAGGATGACAGGCTCCAGGTCAGCCTCTGCAACTTAGTAAGACCTTGTTACAAGACAACGAATAAAATAGGGCTAGGAATGTAGCTCAGAGGTAGAATGCCTCTGGATTCAATTCTCAGTACCGAAGTAGAAATAAACAAATATAAACATAAAATAAAGTTTAAAAGGGAAGTTAATAAAATAGCACTGAGTTTTACCATAAAGGCTAACTAGTATCAACCTAGTTGTGCTAACCATACCCTTAACCCCAGCATGTACTTTGAGATCATAAGAAATAGGCCAAGACCCAATAAAGGCATGATGGAATCAACAGAAATCACCCAATATGGTACAGGTTCAGAGTGGCAGGTTGTCTAAATCCCCTGAGAGAGAGTCTTGGTTGAACCTGAACTTGCTGATTTCCTACAAAACTCAAATGAGATGCTGGTTTCTGTTAGTTTCTTGGTATGACTTGAGAAATCACTGGCTTTGAAATCATAGAAATCTGAAGTTGAATTCTGTCTAGGCCATTAACTTACAGGAAAATTTTTGCCACCTGTCCATCTGTAAGGGACTGGCAAGGACACCTCCCTTACATGCACTTATTTGAAAAGATTGTAGAAGACACTATGTCAAATAACAGGCTTGGTAACTGGCTCGTGGTAAATGCTCAATGATAATTGTCACCAACAAGTACATGTACAACAATACCTAAGGACTTTTGAATGCAGTAACTGGTTATTCCTACTTTGCCTACAGGAGAAGTGTTTATCTTCTCTTTTTTTCTTTTCCCTACCCCCCCCCCCCCCCTTAACCCAAGATGCAACTGGGTAGCTTTCCCAAACTCTCTCCACTTCCATGCCAGTCTCTCTGGCTTGCCATATTTCCTAAGAGTGGAGGAAATGATGAATCTGTTCCTGTTTGACAGAATCAGGAAGGCTCGACAGATGGTATACCTGAAATGACTGCTTTATAAAAAGAAAACCATCAGGATTTATCCCCCAACTGAGAGTCTCTTGCTCCAGAAAAGTCGTCCAGGAAGCCATAGACATATTCCTACGGCTGTTACCTTTGTTGAAAAATTAAAAAACAAACAAACAACAACAACAAAAATGCTCCCTTTTGTGAATGCTTTTAGAATCTTTTCAACATCTTTAGTGAGGATATATTTTCATGATTTGAAGGGGTATTTCATTTTGAGCAGACAGCAAAAAGTCCTTGAATACTAAACTTATCAGTATAGCAGGTTAGCTATCTGGGTAGTATGGTTTTGAAATAAAGGTGAGATGTAAGCTAGGCATAGTGGTGCTCACTCTTAATCCCAGTACTTGGGAGGCTGAGACCTGAGGAACTGGTCGAGGCCAGCCTCAGCTACCTAGTGAAGCCCTCCGCAACTTAGTGAAACCCTGTTTCAAAATAAAGAATAAAAAATAGGACTGAGGGTGTAGCTTGGAGGTAGAATGCCCTGGGTTCAATCCTCAGTACCGCAAATATATATATATATATATATATATATATATATATATATATATATATATATATATTAAAAAGAAAGGTGAGGTGTAATTTGTAAAACATCAGTATAATTCTATTGCATGGATTTTAAACATTTTGAAGGGAAAGTGCAATGGTGTTTTAAATAAATTTTGTATTTCTAGGGTCAATATAGGTTCTAAAGTTACTTCTTTGAAGGATAGCTTCTTTGGATGTGTAAGTCTCTTTGCATTTGGCTAACACACACACACACACACACACACTCACACACACAAACACACAGTTATCAATCATTGCTCTGTCACTCCTGATAGGTTCAGAAATGGCGAAAATTCTCACACCTGTAATGTACTAATTAGTGACAAATGTGTGAAAAACTTAGCAATTAGAAATGTTTACTATGTTGTGGATCAAGCTTTATAATTTCATCTGCTCAGATGAGCATTTTATATTTTGTGTGAAAGTACTTACAGCTTACTAGAAACTTCTTGATGTAAAAACTGGTTAATAACATTGTGAGGCATGTGTAGGTTGATGGCATTGAATAGAGAAAACCTCTATTCTTGGTTACTGTATTAGTCAGAACACTGTTAACCAGTATGTTTAGGTGGTGCAATGAAAATCTTCTATACTCTCGGTCATCCCAGTGTTGTACCAGATAGTACCATTCCTTATGAAACATCAAAAGAAGTAAAAATGATGTAATGATGTGCATATAGTTGTGATATTAAATTTATTTTATATTTTATTCCTTCAAAATTGTTGATGATTCATTTATTGACATAAAGCCAGTTTTTTTTTTTTTTTTTCAGTACTTGGGATTGAACCCAGGGGCATTCTACCTCCGAGCTAAACTATACCCCCAGTCCTATTTTTTATTCTTTATTTTGCAAGAGGGTCTCATTAAGTTGTGGAGGTCTTCACTAAGTAGCTGAGGCTGGCTGCAAACCTGGATCCTCTGGTCTCAGCCTTCCAAGTACTGTAATTACATGTGCATGCCACCATGCCTGGCTTTATAGTTCTTTATTTTGAAACAGGGTCTCACTAAGTAGCTGAGGCTGGCCATGAACCAGAACCTGCCATCCTCCTATCTCAGCCTCTCAAGTACTGGGATTACAAGTGCGTGACACCATGCCTGGATATAAAGCCAGTTTTTATCATTGCACATGACTAATTGACCATCCCATGTCACCAGGCAACCATAAAGAAATAAGAACAGGGTTTAAAAGTCGCTACTTGGTGTCTAACTCTTCTATCTGTGGCACCTAACTTGTTTTTGAGCCACTACCATGGGCCAGGTCTGTGCCTTATGTCATCTCCTGTATCTTTGTAACATTTTAAACAAAAATCCCTTTCTGTACATATGTGAGAATACCAAAGTAATACCTTATAATTGTTTATTACTTTTATGTTCTTATTTTATTGGTGCATTTTAATTATATATTATTATGAGGTTCACTGTGATAGAAGCACCTATGCACACAGCACTTGATTTGTTTCCCTCTGGATGCCACTCACTCACTCCCTCTCCCATACATAGTACTGAAATTGGTATTGATGACTTCATATAGGAACATAGCATCATTAACTTTCCCCTTTCATCTTTCCATCTCTCTCTACAAATCCCCTTCTGATATTCTACTAGTATCTCCCCTCATGTGTCTAAAGTTCCTTTTGTTTCCCAATTTCTCTCTAGCTTCCACATGAATGAAAACATACAGCCCTTTACTTTCTGAGACTGGCTAATCTCTCTTAGCATAATAGTCTCTGGTTCCATTCATTTTCCTGCAAATGACATAATTTTGTTCTTCTTTATGGCTGAGTAAAGTTCCATTGTGTGGGTATACCATAGTTTTGCAATCCACACATCTGTTGTAACAACATGTTAGAGCACCAGGAAGTCTGACTCCTTTGCCCCAAACCTCTTCTTGACTCTTTAGCAGTAGAGCAAGAATTTGGAGCCAGGAGTAAACAGGAGTTCATGCTCTGCTAAGGAGGCTCTGTGACTCCAGCTGAGTTGAGCCAAAGCCATGAGTTGATCTCTGGAAAGGTCTTAGTTGAAGCTGAGGGCAAGGCTATGGTTGCATAACCAATCCATGAGTTTCATGATTGTTTGCAACAGATTTTGTGGATTCAAGTATATTCTCCCTGTGTCTTTAGGTTGTGTTCTCCATGTGTTTTCTGACAGCCTTACCTCTGGCTTTGTTCAGAGTTCACCACTTGGTTCCTCATTAACCCCACTCTGCAAGGGTAAGTGGGGAAAGACAAAAGAGAGAAATGGGAAATATATTACTGCAGTTGTTTATCTTTCAATGCTATATAATTCACACCAACACACTAAAATATTAAGACACTTTCCTTGACAACTTCTCTTAAACAACAAAAAGAATTCCTTCTGTCTTTTTCACTTATGTGAACTACAATTTTCTTCTGTGTGTGGGCTTATCTACAAGCACTGAATTTTAGATTATTTAGATAAGTACTTGGTTTCTTCATTTATTTTCATGTGTGTGAAATTGAACTGATAATTTAAATGGGGATTTTTTTTAATCTCTGAAAAGTGGTGTTTCATTTGGGCATTTCACCAGCTTTCTCTGTATGTTGTTATCCATGATAATCTAGTGCCCCATTACCATGAAAAATTAAGGGTTGCTTAATCATGAAAGACTAATGAGCAGTAATGCATATGATTAGTTGGCCATTCTCAATATAGCTAAGAATAAAGAATGAATGGAAATCTTGATTACAGGACCACATGTTTCATTCCATACATTATCTACAATTCAGGCCCTTGAAATGATCGTATATTTATCTTTTTAAAAAATGATGAAGAATGGGCTAACAAAAAGGACTAGGTTTTCGTTAAGTGAACACATAGGTTTATCGTGAGGAAGTTTCCATTTTAAGAGGTGTAGCAGAAAATTCTAGTTACTTATCTAATAATTATTCTCCTCTTCAACCACCCTCACTTTTTTTTCCTTTGGTGCTGAGGATTGAACCCAGAGCTCTACCACTGAGCTATATCTGCAACCCTCCATTTTTTTTCCTTTGATTTTAAAAATCCTAAATTTACTTAGGGAAGAGATATTCCTAAACAGAAAATTATGGTCAATAAAATGTAAGCAAAAAAATGTTTGAAGAACTTCCCTTTCTTTTGAAAAGGGGACAATAAGATTGGATCCATTCATGCCACCAACTTCCCTGTCTGGATGTGGCCATGATAACTACAGCCATCTTAGATCAGGAGGCAAAGGTAAGGATGGAAGATATGCTATAAGGATAAAAAGGAAGAAAAGTGAAAGAAGCATATATTCTGAAATCCTGGACTGCCTATCATTAGATTTCTTCTACATGAGAGAAACCTTCCTTCCTTTCTTCCTTTCTTCCTTTTTTATGGTACTGAAGATTGAACCCAGGGGTATTGTACTTCCAAGCTACACTCCCAGCCCTACTTTATTTTTCATTTGGAAATGGAGTCTTGCTAAGTTGCTGAGAGTCTTGCTAAATTGCTGAGGCTGGCTTTGAACCTATGATCCTCCTGTCTCAGCCTTCTAAGTACTGGGATTACAAGTGAACACCACCATACCCCACTAGAAAACCACTTTTTAAGGCCATTGTTATTTCTAGCCTCTGTTTACTAGCAAACACAATTCCTTATGCGTATCTGGAGTAAAATACTACTGTCTAAATTTAGAAAGCAAGGGGTCTTCTTAGTCTTATTCTTTGATCTCTGTTGAAATGCAAAATCCCTTGGGAAAAGCAACATACTGAGTTTAAGGTCATTTTTGTCCAGAAGGTTTTGCAAAAGAAAGCAAAATGAGAGATAGACAGCTTCAGAGTGAAAAAAAGTGTGCTGATGAGGTCAAGGAGAACACACCCTGTAAACAACTGAATAGAAATGAAACATCAACTCATTTTACTCTAATGGTGGAGTGATCAAAAGACTTTGCATTGAGATTTTCAGATGATTCCAAGAGGGGGGAAAAAAAAGTCGATCACCGATCACCTCGTGCTAAACCCAGAGAAAAACAATAAAATCCTATTCATCAGACAGCTTTCTCCCTTGAATTTTATAGTCACATTTTACTCCCTAGGGACAGGGTATAACTAGACTAGACAAGAAGGCTCCACCTGGGGCACCTTCTTATCACCAGATGCACAGGCCCTCCCTGTCACACACAGAACATTTACTATGTTATTCCCATATTGATCAGCTCCTGCTGATTTTAAGGCAGAGGTTTTTACAAAAATATTTTAATACCTCTCACTCGTCTTCCTCTTTGAAGTTCCAGTCATTATAATTCAGCTATTTCTTGGCTCATAAACTTGGCAAGGGCTTTTTGGATTAAAAAAAAAAAAGTCATCTCATTGGTAGAGAGGTTTCTCATATGCTGACAGTTTAGCTTATATGAAATCGCTGAGTAATAGGAAGGATAAAATAAGGATTGTAAGGGCAACAGGAAGCAAAATGCTATCCATAAATGAATCACAGACAGTGAATTTTGCTTATCTAAGAAGATGAAGGGCCTTCCCTTCCAAGCAGCGTTCAGTGACCTCTTGCTAACACTGTTTATTCAATGTGATTTCTCCACTGGATGGAAAGTGGTCTTGTCTTCTTCTCCAAACCTTGCCTGAAGTGCCCTTTCAAACATAATTCTGCGCTGTCACATGGCGAACAGACTTCTCTAACGCTGTCCATCACTAAGGAGCACAGCTGGAGGCTTAGGACCACTTAGGATGCCTCACACTCAAGTAGCCCTTCATCTCAAAACAAATCTCTTAAAAATATTCCTTGGAGCGAGTCTTTGTAGACTGTTCTGCCTGACATCTCATAAAGACTGAAAAAAAGGAAGCTTTGTGCACCTCTGAAGAGAGCAAATCTCCATCTCTGTGTCTGAAGCACATGGAAAATATTAATTAGCTGAGTCCTTGAGTACACAATGAAGGAGACATCTGCCCTTGTTTTCTCCATGCTAAATCCCTTTTCCATGCTCACTATACCTAAAAAAAAAATCACAGGAAGTAAAAATGGCTCAAATTAAAAACACAGTTTCACACAACATCCTGTCCTGCTTAACAGCCCCATAATTCTTCTGCACTGTAAACAATTAGATAGGGATATTGTAAAATTAGCTACAATTTGCATAATAATGCTTTACTATGATAATTTACTGACTGCATTTGCACAAATTTAATAACAATTCAGCGTACATTTTTTGTTTTAATATATTTTATACAAACAATGTCAAATTTATAGATGATAGGTTCCTCAAAGCAAGTCAGATGAGGACATTGCATTTTCACAAGTTCATATAACATGTAATTTGATAATTCTAGCCTTCTTAAATTAAAGATCACCTCTTTTTCTGATTCTTTCCCCCCCTCTTCCTTGCTGCTTGAGTAAGAAAAAAAAATAGAAACCTCTAATGATCCAGAACAAAAAGAAACATACCCTTTACATACCTGATGTCATCCGCACCAGCTTAAAATATTTTAAATGTATAATTCCCTATTTTGTTTTCAGGGAACTATAGAAATTGATTCTAAAAATATTTCAAGTCAGTCATATCTTAAGCTTAAAAACCAATCATATGTGAATCCTGGGCATTTAGAACAAGTTACATTAAAAGGTGTTGTAATTGTACTTATCACAGATGTTAAGTCAATGGATGCAACCATGTATTGTCTTTTGGATTTTTAGTATAATTCCACCTGATAGAAATTGAATTGCCACATAAGCTCTGCTCTTCTCATATTCTCTGTGCTCCCAGGGCCACTGGGTCAATGATGAAATCATTAAGTCCTAAATCAATCTGAATCAATGCTTTCCTTGAGGAAAATTCTAATGAGTCATGGTTTTTCTGTAAAAATTTAGAAGGGTTATTAGTACATAGAGGATAGAGGTAAGTGACCTAGTTTGTCAAAGTAGCTGGTTAACTAGTAAAAAGACTCTTCTTATAATATTGATTGCGGAACATTCAAAAGGTGTCAAAATATATGTTCTTAGTGGTGTTTTAGAAAGCTTTGACCCTGTTCAGGGCTGCCCTATACAGTCATGTAGGTAGCTGGCTAAGGAAGGGACCAGGTGGAGATGGAAGTTCATTCTGCATCATCCTACCTGTCAAGTTGAAGCTGCAAAAAACCCGAGGAAGAAATACTTTTTTCCAGCTTGCACAAGGGTGCTCTATGAACTCAGAACAGTCCTTAGTCAGTTGTTCCAGATTGCTGTGAATATGGTTTGGCTCAAAGAAATAACTATTCCCTAGCATCTCTCCTTACCATAATTCTATAATTTTAAATAAGGACTGGGTGGGCTATGACCTGGAATCATTTAAATCAAAATGATAATTTTACAATAATCGTAATAAAGAGGATTGTGGGAACCACTAGTAGCAGTATCCAAGTCAATCCTGGTTTGATGTACCTTTATATCTTCTTACAGTTTCATTGAGAACTTGTGATTATATCCGTATCCAACAAGTGGTGTCAACACTTATCCAATGAATTTGATCAATGTAAACAATCAATCACAATAATCCCATTCCTACCCACCTCCATCTTCTAAATGACAGCAGTTTTTCTGTTATTTTATCTAAACTCTTAGACAAGTACTTCAACTATACACTTTGATTTTCCAAATAATCATCCTATCCTTCAATCTGGCCGTCTTTGAGGTAAGATTAGTAACATTGACCAGACTGTTTCAAATCTGAAGACAAATCTTCTAGAATTGTCTAGAAGATTTATTGATAAAAACTGTTTGGTCCGAAAGAGTTTTCACTTTATAAGAATCTGTTTGTGCAATTATTTGCTACATGAATAGCTTTATTTTTCATGTATCTGGTTTGTTTAAAGGCAGCTGGCATATTAGAAGATAGAAAACACATGACAAAAATAATTAATATGAATTTCAAACCATAAGAGGAAAAAAGTGAATGAGGTAATAAAACAAAGATGCATGTGTGTCTTAGAATATGATATTTTTACATGCACATAGCTCTTTTATTAGTGGTCTGAAAAAATATATAGCTGAATTAATTCCAAATCTCTGGTACATTTTCTGTAATCAGCTTTGGAGCGTGCAAAACTTTCTTGAAGATTACTTGATATTAGCCTCTCTAGGTCTCCATATATAAACTGTCAGAGTACAACTAAGACATATTGTATAGAAAGAACAAAGATGATATGAATTTAGATGTACATACCATAAACACAATATTATAAGTAAAAGGATATGACTGAGGTCCTCCTTCAATTAAGTCTAGAATGCAGGGTGAACTCCCATTCTGACTATTCTCTGAAGAGCATTGTTTATGAGTTTTTCTTCTTAATAGTCACAACCTAGGAAGAGGCAGCTCTAGTGGAAAGCCCTGTAAGACTGATTTGAAGAGAAAATATCACTTGTTTAAGTGAATGATAAAAACCTAGGGTTTTCTCCCACATATTAAAATTTTAAGTAACAAAAATAAGAAAGATTTGCATTTATTAGTCACTTTATTTTAGGCCAAAGAATTGGAAGTTTCATGTGCTCTGCTGAGACCAGCTAACAATTCCCAAGCTTCAGGTCTCAAGTCCTTCCTCTCCTTTAAATATGTATACTATCTGCAATATTTGCTTATATTTTTCCTTAAGTGGTTCACTTAAAAATAACCTAAATACAATTTTTAAAAAGATATTTATGTCACTATTGTAAAGGGACAAGTCACTAGACTTGCCTTTAAATAGCTACAAAAATAAATATAAAGGCTATAAAACAATTGTAGTAAATTCTAGTTGGACAGTTTTGCTTCTCAAAATGCTCTAAACCCTGGCCATGTTCCTTGGTGAACGAAAGAGAAAGAGAGAGAGAGGGAGAGAGAAGTTTGGAAGAAACGTTTTAGCAACATTTGAATTTGAAAAGGAATATATTTCTTCATACAAAATTTAGTCATTCAATGTCAAGTCTATCTGCCACTTAGAATCACCTCTGAGGGTAGTAGGCATACAGGTTCCAAACTTTGGAGAACAATAAGCAGTGGTTTCCCATACTTTTGCAAACAACTAGCAGAGGTTTCTGCCATCACTCGGCTATCCTTTTGCCCACTTCTGACTCAACATTGTTTCCATCTCTTTGCCATGGGTACTTAAGGGAATGCCCCAATTGCGAAAAATGTTTGCACTGGAATTACTCAACCTATTAATTCTCTTGCTTAGCAGATATATAGTAAATACAAACTAAGAAAAGCACCGTGCTAGCTAACATGTTCACAAAGATTCAGTTCTCATCATTCAAATGCCTAATCTAGTGGAGGACTACTTACTACCTAACACTATAGGATTGCAATTTTAAAAGAAATAAAGAAAAAAAAAATCTTGCATATCCTGATTTTTTGTCACACATTTCTATTTTCAAAAATAAATATATATTTCTGAAACTATATATAAATATAAGAATTGTACTATAATATATTATATATAATATATAATACATATATGAATATAGACTATATTTATAATATAATATGTTTTTATGTAAATATATATACACATATATATGTGTAAAATTATATATATTTTTATATATAATTTCAGAAGAGAACACAAAGGTAGTTCAAGGAGTGAAAACTAGTAAGAAGAACTTTTAACATTATTTGTTCCAATGATAGGACCAAAGAAGGATTTAAAAAGTAGGAGGATAGTGAAGCTTCCTCCCAGAGAGGAGGTGTGCTGTGTGGAGACCAGCTGTTCTCTATCTCCTCCAGGACAGATGATGAGAAAGGATTTTTAAACGGTAGCATGTGGGCTTTAGGTTATGCACAAGGAAAAAAAAAATCCTGGCAGTGAGGGTTGTTAAGCACTGATTTAGGTCATCAAGAAAGGCTGTGAAATGTTTTCCTCTGGAGGTTTTCAAAACCAGTATAGATTTTCATCTATCTGGGCTGGCTAAGGTATTATCCTGTCCAAATGTAAAAGGAATAGACTAGAAAACTCTAAGTACTTGAATGCCTTGTGACTTATGGATTTGTATCTAAAAGCAATGGGGGTTAAATATGAGTGTGAAGGGGTCTCCAGAATGGGGAGTGAGTAAAACAACCATTTAACTGTTAAACATTATAAGAAGCCATTTTAAATCTCTGGAAATTGTTGTAAGGTCATACAGCAAATGGAGAAATAGTCATTCAAGGAAAGGAAGATGCATAGAACTAGAGCATGTTATGCTTAGTGAGATCAGCCAGTCTCAAAAAGTCAAGGGTCATACATTTTCTCTCATATGTAGAAGCTAGAGAGAAAATAGGGAGCATAAGAGACTTTAGATAAAGGAGGAGAGAGACCTATGGAATAGTGAAAGGGGGTTGGGGGAGGAAGGTAGGAATGGAATAAAGTAAGACTGAGGAAGGAAACTATTCAAATAATGCTATATCTATACCTAAAGATTTCACTACCAGTCTCACTAACATCTACAACTTGTATGGGAAGGGAGGAGAAAGGAGTAGGATGGGATGTGAAAGAAAATACACCAAGTGCTGTGTGCATGTATGTTTGTATCATTTTGAACTTCACTATGATGTAGAGTTACAATGCACTAAAAAAATTATAAAAAAGACAGAGAATCAGGAAAGAAGAAAAGAAAAGAAAAGGAAATCTATTGAGCAATGAGAATAGCAAGAGTTTGTTGCATTTGAATCATGGTCCTCACCTCTCTCCAAAGATCTATATTTGGAAGTTCTTTCCTAGGTATTCTACTCTGGACAGATATAGCCAAGAAAAAAGATGAAGAAGAGGGGTAGAAAGGTTTTATGGTTTGGTATGTCTCCCTAATGTGTTGAAGGTCCAAAGCTTGGTCCTTAATGCAACAATGTTCAGAGGTGAAACTTTGGGGGAAGTGGTTGGATCATGATGACTCTGATCTCATCAATGGATCAGTTCACTTATGGGTTCATATTGAAGGGACTATTGGGAGGTGGTGGAAACTGAGGAAGTGGGAGTCATTGGAGGAGATTGATCACTAGGGGCACATCTTGGAAGAGTATATCTTGTCTCTGGCCTTCCTCTCTGCTTTCTAGCTGCCACGAGGTGAGAAACTCTACTCTGCCATGATGTTTTGCCTCACAAAAGGGCCATAGCTGTTGTGACCATGGACTGAAACTTCTGGAACTGTAAGCCAAAGAAAAGCTTTCCTCCTTTAAGTGGGTTTTCTCAGGTATACTGTAATAGAAACATAAAGCTGACTATCACAAGAGGAGAGAGAGGGCCTTATTTTTCCCCAAGCTCCCAGTATAGGGATATGTTTTTACCCTGGGAGGGGCAGGCTACAATTATTTCTCACCCCCCACCCCCGGCCCCCACTCCATTGCAAAAGCTCTGTTCAGGGAAGGTGTGGCTGAAAAGACTGAGGCTCCTATCCTTTACCAGCTGTACCTCTAGGTCAGAAACTACCCCAGGTATGACAGACCAAGAATACAGGCCCTAATGGCCCAGGTCTCAATAGGGTGGAGGTTATGTGCTTGGAAGGACAAGCTGAGAGGACTGGGGCTATTAGGTTCTACTTCAACACCCAATCATAGAGCAAGGTAGTGACTGCAGCGAGGCAGCCCAGTTATTGTTGTTCCTGGGTCTTGTGCAGTGGTGAAGAGGTTGTGCTCAGGGGAGGAGGTTATAAATAGCTACTGGAGGAGACTTGCTTTATTTGGAGCAGAACACGGGGAATTCCAGGATTAAGGTGTAGGAAACAATAGAGATCTTAGTGGAGAGCAATTAAGTAGCTCCATGATACTAGTAGCAACAAGTAAAACAGCAAAACAGCCAGAAGTTTTAACAGAAAGAACCAGAGAGATAGCCAAGAACAACCCTCCTGGGATCCCAGTTAACTCTCGGGGTCAGAAACGCTGTGTCCATGTGCCAGGCACCTACTTAGGAGCAATCAGAACAGCACTTGGGGGCAGACTTGAAATCATTTCTCAAACTGCACACAGATCTATCAACATATGGCAAAGCTTCAATGGTACAAGCGCAATCTTTGCCTGGATAGTGACTGAACAGTAAGCTGCTTTATCCCAGGGGTGATACTTAGGAAACCTTGCTTAAAAATAAAGTCACATGGCTGGGCTTGGTGGCACACTCCTGTAATCCCAGTACTTGGGAGACTAAGACAGGAGAAATGTAAATTTGAGGCCAGTCTCAGTAACTTAGCAAGACCCTATGTCAAATAATAATAATAATAATGATAATAATAATAATAATAATAATAATAATAATAATAAAGGGCTGGAGGTGTAGCTTGTAGCTTAGAAGTTGAACGCTCCTGGTTCAATCCTCAGTACCACACAAAATTAAAAAAAAAAATAAGTAAATACATAAAGTCACATGCATCTCTGGCAGTTTGGAAGACTGTATACACACACAAGATGGTGCCCTCAGGAGCAATCAGAGAGAGAGCTTTAAAACTACTACTTGTCTTGGCATGATTATGGGGCAAAAACATCACTTCCTTGAACTGTGATAGCAGTTCCTACCCCCACCACACACACACACTAAAGAGATAAAATCTAACAGATCACAGGGGCTAAACATAGACTTTGACAAGTAAGCAGCTTATACTGATCCAGGAACAACCCCCTAGGAAACAAGGTTAAATAATAAGAAGGGAAAACATTAGAGGTTTCCCACTATGTGGAGTATAAACTTCAAAGTATTGGTTCAAATAAAGTCATTAAACTAACAAATGATCAAATAAATAACAGCACTAATCCCCGAAGGAAGAGAACCAAGATTGTTTAAATATATGTATTTAAAACATTCCATTTCCAATCTAAATTATGGGACATGCATAGCAACAGAAGACTGTAACACATATGTAGGATAAGTAGCAATCAGTATTAACTGTCACTGAAGAATCAAGATGTTGGAAGTAGCAGACAACAACTTCATAGTATCTGTTAAAAATATGTTCAGAGAACTCATGTCTAATGAATTAAGGAAAACATGATGATAATATTTTGTCAATTAGGGAATATCAATAGAGATAGAAATCCTAAAAACCTAATAAATGGAAATCCTGAAGTTGAAAAGTGCTATAACAAAAATGGGAAGTCTATGAGAAAGTCTCAAAATGATCTGGGAGAAGAAAAAAATCAACAAATTTGAGAGGAAGACCAATAAAAAGGGTATGCCATCTGAAGAACACAGAGAAAAAAGAATGAAGAATAAATAAATAAAGCACTACCTCAAAGAAATGTTGGTTGCCATTAACACAGTAACATATGTATGACAGGAGTGCCTAAAGAGAAAAGAGAGAAAGAGGCAGAAAGAGTATTCAAGAAAATAATGGCCCCAAATTTTCAAGTTTGATTCTAAACATTAATCTACACATTCAAGAAACCTGACTAAATCTGAGTAAGGTAAATATATAAAAAATATTCAATAATCAGACACATCAAAATGTAGAAATTAGACTAAAGATTTTGCAATTACTATAAGAGGGCTTAGGACCAATGCTCCAACATATAGGCACTGGTAGAAACTTTCTCAATAAGACCCCAAAGCTCAGGAAATTAAAACTAGAATTAATAAATGGAATGGCATTAAATTAAGAAGCTTCTGTGCAGCAAAGGAAACCACCATGAATCTAAAGAGAGAGTCTACAGAATGGGAGAAGATCTTTGCTAACTACTCCTCTGATAGAGGACTATACCAGACTATATAATACCAGACTATATAAAGAACTTAAAAAACTTAACACTAAAAAAAGACCCAGTCAAAAATGGGCATTGAACTGAATAGATACTTCTCAAAAGAAGAAATACAAATGGCCAATAAATATATGAAAAATGTTCCACATCATTAGCAGCCAAGGAAATGCAAATCAAAATTACACTGAGATTCCACATGGCTCCAGTTTGAATGAAAATCATCAAGAACACAAACAATCATACATTCTGGTGATGATGTGGGGAAATAGGAACCATTATACACTTTTAGTGGGATTGCAAATTACTACGACCACTATGGAGATTACTGTGGGGGTTCCTCAGAAGATTGGGAATGGAACCACCATATCACCCAGCTATACCACTCCTAGGTATCTTTCCAAAGATATTGAAGTCAGAATATTATAGCAATACATGCATATTCATGTTTTTAACAGCACAATTCACAACAGCCAATTTATGGAACCAACCTAGGTGTCTGTCAACAGATGAATGAATTACAAAACTGTGGTGTCTACACACAATGGAATTTTATTCAGCTATAAAGAGGAACAAAATTATGTCTTTTGCAGGTAAATGGATAAACTAGAGAATATTATGCTGTGAGATTAGCCAGCCTCAAAAAGTGAACAATTGTATGTTTTCTTTCATTTGTGGAGCCTAGAGAGAAATTGGATAAAATGAAAGGGACTTCAGATAAAGGAGGAGAGATTCCTTGGGAGTGATGGAGGGGGGTTGAGGAAAACAACTTGATGAAGACAACAACTCAAATAATGCTATGTATACATATGAAATTACCAACACGAACCTCACAAACTCAATAACATGTATGGGGAAGGGGAAGGAGTAGGGTGGGATCTGGAGGAAAGCACACTAAGGGCTATGTACATGTATGTTCCTATCTCTCTGCAATTTTTTATGATATATAATTACATTGCACTAATAAAAGTATATTAAAAATGTTTAAATCCAAAAATAAATAGAAGAACTTGAAAGCAATAACAGAGAAATAACTTGTCATGTATAAGGGAACTCCAGTAAGTCAGACAGCTAATTCTTCATCAGAAACATGGGAGGTCAGAAGGCAGGAGGATAATATACTCAAAATGTGAGTGTGCAAGATGAGGGTCTTGAATTTGTGAGCACTTTCCCCCAATGACTTCATTCTCTATAGTTATCTTTTTTCTTTTTATTCCGAATAATTTCCTCATTATTCCTCACATTGCTATCTCCTGACAATTTTAAATTTGGAGGGGGAAATATTTAACTATCCAATGAGTAGAGTTCATTAAACTTTTCAAAAAGAGTTCTGGCCCTTCTATCTCCTCTAGGATTGAGTGTGGATCAATGATTCTTATTGAAATAAATAAGATGAATTTTTAAAAGTTTTAATTTTACTATTTGTGAGGATATGGGTGTCTATTATGGAAATCTGTTGTTTTTTCTTGCTCTGCATCTATTCCTTCTTATAATGATATATCCTGGTGATATTTTGTAGAACCATGCCACCCTTCTTCTTAGCCCATGTGGTTTATCTAGGGTTGATCTAAACTTCTGGCTCCATGGGTGAGCACATAATAGAAATAAGCTCAATTAGAAATTTCCATTCCTCTGGCCATACTGATAAGTTCTGGGATGAGCACATAACTCAAGCTATGCTAATGAGACTCGATTTGTGGACTTTGGATGGGATAATTGGGAAGAAGGGGATGCCAATTCATCAGGGCTACTGTAAGTTTGAGGATGTCATGAGACACCATGAGGAGAGAACCTCCCGGAGATGCTGGATGACGTAGGAAAAATATAACTGAGAAGTTGAGAGAAAGAAATTGTATCCTCATAGCACTCTTTGAGTCCATGAATCATATTTTACCTGAAACCACTTCCACTTCTAATTGCATGAACAATACAGTAGCCTCTCTTATTTGTGGAGGATGCATTACAAGAACTCTAGCAGATACCTGAAACTACAGATAGTGTGAAACTCTATATATACTATGTTTTTTCCTATGTGCCATGCAGTGTTGCCACATAGTACAAGAATTAATCTATCCTTCCATGTATTGTGTCCTGGGGCCTCTTTTACATGACTACTCTTGTGTTTGGGGGCTACTGTGGCTTAAGTAAATAAGAGTTCCCTGAACACAAGCACTGTGATATGTTAGTAGTTGATCTGATAACCACTTAAGGCAGATACTAAGTGACTGAGGAGTGGGTAGCACATACAGCATGGATTTGTTGGATAAAGGGATGATTCATGTCCCTCCGTGGAACAGAGTTCTTTGGAGAGCTCTGTAATCATACTGCTCAGAATGAAGTGGAACTTATTTTTATTTATTTATTTGCGGTACTGGGGATTGAACTCAGGGGCATTCTACCCCCGAGCTATACCTCCACCCCTATTTTTTATTCTTTATTTTGAAACAGGGTCTCACTAGGTTGTGGAGGGCCTCACTAGGTAGCTGAGGCTGGCCGCAAACCCAGATCCTCCGGTCTCAGCCTCCCAAATGCTGGGATTACAAGAGTGAGCCACCACGCCCGGCTTAGAGTGGAATTTAAATCTAATGAATTGCTTATTTTTGATATTTGCCATTTATATTTTATAGTAATTGGAATTGCAAAAAATGAAGTTGCAGATAAGGGAAGAACTATTTTGTATCCACTTCACATATCAAGTTTGATCAGGTGTCTACTAATCACAGCTGGAGGAGTCATTTATGATGATATTTTCTCCTACACTTTTCATGTACCTATGTGGTTCTGTGTCTATTTTAAAATGAAAGAACGTATACATTACGCAAGAGAGAAAACAAAATTAGCTGCACAGAAACTCAAAAATAGTTTATGATGATATCTTAGACAAGCATTCTCTCCTTGTGTGGATTTTTTTTTTTTTTTTTTTTACTGCTGGAGGAACTTTGATAATGAATTCAGGAAAGTGATGCCAATTTGATCTTCCAATAGCTCGTGCGTTGGTGATATTCATCTAACTGTGAACACATCCATCCATCGTTAGTGTGCCTATTTCTCGTTAATCATGCTGGCCTGGAGAGGTGTTGGAGGTTAGGGATGAGGGCAGGGTGGGCAGAGGTGATTAGCAAGAAAGCCCTGAACATGAACTCAGGGCCTTGTTGAGCTATGTAGGACATACTAAAAGATCCAAGGAGGTTACATTTAAAAATAGCATAATGAAATTAGTACACTGCAGTCTGCCCTGAGGAGCAGACATGACCTGACTTGATGAAGCTTCACATACAGAATGGATTTTATTTTTAGGGCATTCTATCTGGGATAACAATGGCTGTGCTGATAGGAAGGTGGTGGGTATAGTTTGTCTTTGTGGCTGGCACTTATGCTTGAAAAGAACAAAATAGCATATTTAAACTGTCAAGCCCTAATTGTTTCATTAGATGGTGGTAGTCTTTGACAAAAGGAGCCGGCTAACTGCTGAAAGCAAGAATGATGAGCAGTAATTCTGGCAGGGCACTGGGGCGCTGCACTCCTTACCTCTCCTCCTTTGTTTCATCCCAGTTCATCTCTGTTACAAGGGGAAGTCTCATTTTCTAATGTAATGACTGCTATTAAAATCAGTTAAAAGCCTTTCATGAGCTCTGTGGTGTATCTTCTACATATTTTTAGATATGAATGAACTACAAGGCAAGTTCTAGCATTTGTATTCATCTATTGGATCCCTGGCATCCAGTTTCATATCAATTCTACTAATGAAGGGTATTTATTTAGAACTTTGGACCCAGCAGGATCCTAAAGTGATTTACACATTTTATACATTATAGATGGACTGTTTGGTTTGTCACTAAGTTGTAGCCCCCTTACTTTTGACATGAATAACATGCCACTGCCAGGTGCCTCTCTTGTAAGGAAAATGGAGACCCTCCTGTCCCACTGACACGAAGGACTTTTTGCTAAGCAGAAGGCAAGAATCAGCTTAATATCTTGTAGAGAAAGCCCCAGGCTAGGCATTTATGGTAAATAAGCAGTTTCCACATATTAATTTTATAAAGCATTTCTGCTCTTCTCTGAACTGCTGCACATCTGTGAGGTATCAGGGGAGAGACTGAGTGGGGGTGGTGAGGAAGAGGGGGGTTCTGATTTATTCCTTGCCGCTCAGTGGAATAAAGACCCACAGCATGTTTTCCATTTACACACATTTGAGAATTTAGAGGCTGCTTAGAATGAGCGGGTGGTTATATTTCATCAAGAGACATCATAAAAGCTTTCTCCAGTTTGAAACACATACACACACACAAAATCAGATTCCTATCGATAGCTATTTTTTCTCAGGTACAAGGAACCAAAGGTGATTAATGCCTTTTTTAAGGGCCCAACTCTGCCTTTCCCCTTCCAGAAAGGGCTCATGGAGTCATTCTCCCGGCAGCCACAGCCTCTGTTCTTGGGAAAAGGAAGGGAGACTCCTCCACTGGGTAGGCTGCCTCCACCTCTGCTTTGGAACTTGCTCCTCTAAGTTCAAGGAGTTGATTTATCTTTGATTCAGGTTTTTAAATTAGCCTTGTTTAAAATCGCCTATCTTTTTCCAAGGGCAGCTCTGCTTTTAGCCAAGCCTCCCATTACGCACTGTATATAAATTTCAGCTGAGCTGTTTTCCAGATTGGAGAGTCTGAAATGTTGAGGCTGAAGTTTATCATCCTCCAGGCTGAGCTGGAGCAAGCCTGCCCTTGTTAGACATTAGTTTTGAGTCTGAATGTGATGTCTGCCTTATTGGTTCTTACTTGCTATGAAAATGATGATTTTGTTGGAGAGACACTCATCATTTAAAGCAACCCCACCCTAAATTAAATGTGGATAGATGATGGAGTCTTACAAGAAACCAGTTGTAAAAAGACAACAAGGAAAGTGTATTGAGGAGGAGAGAGATGAGCTTAACTAAACGCTGAAATGGAAGGGCTGGAAGGATAGTACTTGTAGCTTTCCTGCCCATCCTGGTGAAGAAGTGGTGTGAGAGTCTGAGGGAGATGCAGGACGGAAGAACGTGCAACGTGGGTGTAGCATGTCCCCTGGCTCAGAGAATAAACGGCAGAAAATGACCATCCCAGGCAGAGACAGGGCGGACATTAGGGTGTGGCAAAACATTCTTCCAGCACAATTTGTCTCTACCAGTGTGGACAGGATCAGCTGCTGCTTTGGAAGTGTGCTGACACAGCACTTCCCTTACTCCTGTGACTCACTGACATTTCTGCAGGCTTAGCTGCCACCCAGCATATTCCATAGAGATGAGAAATGATCAAAGGCTGAAGGTGGGACCCTGGCCAATGGGGACCACTGATGAGAGGTCTCATCTTCAAGTGTTTATTGGGTATGACACAGATATTCCAATAGTTTCATTTGCTATCTGTTTTTCCAAGTAATAAGACCAACCAATGAAAACCTCTTGGGGTTATTGCAACTCACCATTTCTATAGTGTTCCAACAATATGTCAATAAATGGGCAAAGAAAGGGATTTATTTAGTGATTACAAAATATTTATTAGCTCTGAGGAAAAAAACCTTCTAGAAATTGAGTATTGCATATATCACCATTTGTTTCTTTCCTACATACAAAAAAATAGCCAGGAAATTTAGAAGTTATGATTAGTAACCTGGATGTAGAGATTGAAGCAAATTGCCTAATCTAAGATGAGGTTAAAATATATGGAAGTAAGTTTTTTCTAAGTCTACATGGTACTGTACTATTGATCAAAGTTGTTCCTTGAAAAACAGGTACACTTAGTTTTTCTTATCTTTGTTTCTTTTTTTTTTTACTCTGAAATATTAGTATTCACATTGTTTTCATGAATTGTGTTAGGTACATGAATTCATCAAAGAGATTTCATTAAGAGAATTACTCTACATCTGCCACAGCTATAATCCTTCCTAAGAAACATGAGGACCTCTAAGGTGTACTTCAACCTAGATTTCTCAGAGTCCATGTTAAACATGAGGAGAAATTTTGAATGGAAGTTTCTCAAGTTTAAGGAGTTATCATCAAGCCATTAACAATAACTCACATTCCCATAAAATTGCCAAATCGTAATCTGGTCTATAAATTGAATCAGGAATCTGCCACCAACAACTTTTTTGACAGGCTTCATGAGACTATCTGAGAATATGTATTGAATTACAGAATGACAGGACTGGACATGAATTTGAGAGCACGTAACCCAACAGAGGGGGAGACAGGCCTAGCAAGGTTAAGCAGGCAGCTAGTTGGAGACAAAGCTGTTGTTTATCTATTCGTAACGAGATACTTTCAAAGGCCATCTAGGAGTATCAGCTATAAATGGTAAAAAAGATCTTAGGATTCTTTTGCCATTTTTGTGACCTTTATCTTTTTAATAACCCTTTGGAGTTTCTTTAGGGAGAAATGTGGTCAATCTTAGCAACCAGAGTCTTGTGCTAATTTTTTAATGTCATCCTTTACAAATACTCAAATAAAAAGCCTGAAATTCTGCCTCAGGTGGGAGCAGAATAACTTAAGAAAGAGATTTCATTAAGAGAATCCCTCTACATCTGCCACAGCTATAATTCTTCCTAAGAAACATGAGGACCTCTAAGGTGGACTTCAACCTAGATTTCTCAGAGTCCATGTTAAACATTAGGAGAAATGTCATTTGCCAAAATGCATTACTATGGCTCACATATATAACATTCTGCCCCTCATTCCCAGGTACACATCCATTGAGTCTCCTTCTCTTGCTTTTATTCACCTAGGATGTTCATTTTTAATTCTTGTGGATGGCTAATAAAAGTTCAAGCAATTTGGCCAGGAATTTACAACACAACATGCTCTTAAGTAATTCTCTGTTTATTGTTTTGGGTACATATTCTAGATTTTAATAATGAAGGTATTATAAATAGCTTCAACATTAACTACTAAGACTCAAGTAATAGGAATAAGAAAAATCTAAAAACAATGGAATTTTCTTATGCTTCAATGCACTTACATAAAAGAATAGTATATGTAAAATATAATTGCTTAAAACTCACACTAAATCAGCCTCTAGTCAGATGCCTGAGATCATAGAAAAAATAAAATCCGACATATCTACTGCACGATACTGGTGAATTCTATGGGTACTAGGAGGAGGAGCCATTTTTAAAATATGGCTTAATTGATCATGACCTATTAATGAGTTGATTATTGATATAGACAAAAGGGTAATAACCAGGTGTGGTGGCTCATGCTTATAATCCCAGGCCTTGAGAGGCTGAGACAGGAGGATTGCAAGTTCAAGGACAACCCCAGCAAATAATGAGACTCACATCAACCTAGTGAGACTCCGTTTCACAATAAAAATAAAATAGGCCTGGAGGTGTAGCTTGGAGATAGAAAGCCTCACACACACACACAAACACACACACACACACACACACACACACACACACACACACAAAGGGTAATAATTCTAGAGGGATAGAATGCTGCTCATAAAAGAAGGATATTCTTATTTTGTGCCGGGTGTGGAAGATACTGAATGTTATTGATCAAGATGCTGAAGGAGAACTTAAAAGACTGCAGTAATTTTTCTGCTATGACTCTCATCTCTCCTTCCCAAATTCTGCTCTCCAGGTATACTTCCCCTTGTGTACCAGATGTGAACAATAACAAGGCATCTTTCTGTCACCTCAACTGTAATATCTAAGTAAAATTTTACTTTGAGTTCTGTTCTCTAACTCCCTTGTAACTCTAACTCTCTAACTCTCTTTGATACAGTCTTCTGCAGGTTACTCAAGTTTGAAATCCTGGAGTTACCCTTGCATCAATGAAACCTGGGTGCTTTTCTAAGAAGTGATTTGTTGTTCTTTATACATCTTTAGCGACATTGCTATTGTTCTTTGGGCCATTCTCTGAGATAACCCATAGGCAACCCATACCAGGAGCCTTCATTCTTTGTTCACCTTTCTTCTGGGTTCTATTCAGGTGCAGTTCAAGACATTTTTCCATACAGTTTTGCTGAATTTTACCAAAGGCACGCTCTTGCTCTTCCCCTCTAATCCTTAATAATAGTTGATGTCTACCCAAAAGCCCACTAAATTATTACCTGCCTTATGATGGTTGATATTATTTGCACATACTATAATCTTCCTTCCAGAACATAAGCTTCTGGGGTGCGGAG
Source organism: Graphiurus murinus (assembly GCA_004027655.1). Taxonomy (NCBI): domain Eukaryota; kingdom Metazoa; phylum Chordata; class Mammalia; order Rodentia; family Gliridae; genus Graphiurus; species Graphiurus murinus. The sequence goes on along the minus strand of PVLC010008287.1, from coordinate 2,929 downwards.
ACTGCCTCTTGTGTTTGTTCTAAATTTCCTACAGAACCTAGATGGTGTTGGGGAATGCTAAAATAGTATGTTAATTGGTTTCATGTTTACTGAGACTTACAAAAACATAATTTATATTTCCCATGAAAATGAACCTCATGTCTAGTTTCAGAAAAATTGGGGGTGGACCACACATGTAAAAAAAATTGTATATTTGAACTTTGTGTCTTTTTATTTTTATCTTGAAGTCATTTGACATTTTAGCCACTCCAAGTGGGGGTATTATTAAAGGCATGCGGGATTACATATTGAGGGGCCACAAGCTGACATGAGTTGATAAGATTCCTGACAGTCAAATGAAAATTGGAAAGCAGTAGAAACGCAGATGTTTGAAAATTCTCTCATGTTCCATGCTGTATTGAGGTTATCATTTATAACTGCCATGTATATTAACACAAATAGCTTTATCAGCACTTTAGGATGAAATTCAGCTTGGTGGTATAGATATCATCCCCAAAGAGAAGATGAGCAATGATGCATCTGATTCACAATAAATCTCTGTGAGTCTTTGAATTTTAGGCAATAGCTGTATTTATTTTTATTGTATCTTTTTATGAGGAGCCTTTGGAAAAGCTTATGTTCCATGATCTGATGTTTATGGTCAGTTCAATCTTTCTTTGAAGATGAGCTACACCCATAAAATAGACCATGACTCATCCGGATGCTTATGACTACATGGTGCTCATTTGTAAGGTTCAAGTCTTTACAGCCTCATGGACACACCTCTTTTTGACAAGCTCGAGGTGCCCGAACTTGGTAGGGATGTTAAGTATGTGTCACTACAGGCTCAGGAATGAGCATGCTCTTCCATTATCCATGCTGACCTCAGTGTCTCTGCTATATAAACTAGTCTGGCTGCTCTGAATATTAATCATGTTCACTTTAAACTTGGGAGTCTTTTAAAAGAGAAGCTTCCCACTCCTCAACAATAACAAACAATTTAACATTGTGTTTAGCAACTTGTCAGCTACTCCATCTCTGTCAAAGGCATCTCTTTGGTGATTATATCTCAGTCATGGTGGGGCTAGTTTGCAGTATGCATTATAGAGAAGTGAGGTGTCCATAAAACAATTTAATAGCATTTCTTAATATGAAGGGAAAAGAAGAGGAGAGAGAGGGAAGGGGAGGGGAAGCAAAAGAGATGGTGAAGAAAAAATGGAGAATAATAATTATAGTTAACACTTCTTGGGCTTTGTTTTCCAAGCTTCTAAGAGCTTCATATGGATTGACTCATACTGTCACCAAAACTCCATGAGCTAGATGTTATTAGTATCTTTTTTTTTTTTCTGGTGAAAAATTGTGGTAAAAGCAATAAGTACTGATTTAGGATTTGAATCTAAGCAGTCTGATGCTAGAACCCAACTTTTAAACCTCTATGGGATATTTTATTTTTATATAAAACAATTGCAGGCTGCTCTTAGAAAAAAGAGATTTAATTTTAAATATAGTCATAACATAAGATGCCTAGACAATCTATTAAACTTTGAAATATTTCCCCAATCATCTGATCTTGAATCCATGAAATGGAGCTATTGTTTGGTTGATGGTGAGTGGAATGATCTGACAGTTTTTATTAAATGGAGAAACCATGAATGTTACTTTAAATCTTGAAATGGTTAAGAAACGCATCTCCTCCTTGGATCCAGTTGGCTTCTTTTCTCTAGGTCTTATTCTTGATCACTATCCTAATTTCATTTTAGTTTCATGCAGATGTGCCCCAGACTTTGTAAATGTCAAAGCATTAGCCAGCAAATATTAATCGACTAAATGTTCACTTCTTCTCCTAATGTACATGTCTGGAGAGTCATGTCTTGTAGGTACTTTACTAAGGATTGATTGGTAGGATTAGTCATTCTGCCAAAAGTAAAGAGTATAGCATGAATATGAAGTATATGATGCTTTATCTACAGATCATTGAGAAAGTAGTTCGGTTTTAGTAGTCAATATACATGCAAGTTTAGCAGGGCAAAATTAGAAGACTGAAGTATTCTGTTGTTTTGTATAAAATTATTCCTAGTTATCACTAGTTGAGTACTATATCAAATGTAATGTAAATTTGTTGTTTTGCTGCTTAGCATCCAGAATTAACATTGGTAGAACTTCTCTCCCAGCCTTAGCTCACATGGTCCTGGCAAATTTGACTGCATTTCTACTTCTAGCGACAGAACATATAACTAAAGCCAAAGACAATCATCATGCCACAATCTTTTCATACTTGCTATTAATTCAAATGTGAGCTAAATCAATTCATTAGTGTTTTTGCGGATGACTTAGATTCATGGGGATATAGATATGGAGGCTTCTGATAGTAAGTTTGAGACCATGAGAACACTGAAGATATTAATTGAGAAATAATGAAAAAAGGAAACAAAACATAAACTCCTAGGGAGAACCAGTGATCAATTCTGGATCAATTCTTGTTTGAATCCAGAATACCTCTGTCTCCTTCAGTTATGTGAGCCAGTAGACTTCAAATTTCTAAAGCAAATTGGGGGTTCCAGTAACTTTCAATTCAAAAATTCCTAAATATAAAAAGCAAAAAGAACTGGAAAAGGAAACAAAGGGATAATCTTCTTAAGAAATTTTTAATTTCCTTATAATTTCAATCAAGCACACAAACAATAAGCTGGATGTGGTAGAGCACACTGGTAATCCCAACACTTGGGAGGCAAAGACAGGAGACTGTCAGGTTAGAGGTCAGCTTTGTCAACTTAGTGAGACCCTATTTTAAAATAAAAACAAAAATAGGGCTGGGGATGTAGCTCAGAGGTAGACTGCCCCTGGGCTCAATCCCCAGTGCCACACACACACACTGCAAACAATGATACATGCTGGCAAGAATGTGGGGAAACAGGAACTCTTGTACACTGTTGATAAGATTATAAATTAG